>LPNX011187110.1:63123-133801 GCA_001517045.1 Pseudotsuga menziesii | reverse complement strand
AAATGTCATTGTTTCTTGACAAGGAGAGACAGATACAAATAGTCCACCAGATTAGATAAGCCACTTAAAGGTTGAGGAATGGGCATTGCTTCCTTGCATGCTCTCGAATCAATTTTGTAAGAAGATCTGGAGCAGCGCCCTTTAACTCCTGAGGTTTGAAGTTGAACAACGGGGGCAATGGACATCCATTTGGCAGGCGGATATTGGGATCCCGAAGTTCGTCAAAGAAAGGATGTATACAAGCCTCCAAAGCAATGCACCGAAGGTTTGGTGAATACTGAAGGATCCTAGAAACAAGATCTACAGCCTCAGGTGGCATACGCTTGTGGAAAATCTTGTGCCAAGGGTGAGCCTTTATTTGTGGAAATTTAAATTCAGTATAGTTAGGATTCATGCATTTAATCTCCTCACGTGTTGGAGTACCAAGGACCTTGATAATCTCCACAAGCTGATCGACTCCACTCTCACCTGGGAATAGAGGATGACTAAGAAGAAACTCAGCAAGGACACACCCCATGGACCATATATCAATGGCAGTCGTATACTCTGTTGCTCCAAAAATAAGCTCGGGTGCACGATAATAGCGAGAACATATATATGATATATTTGGCTCACCCTTGACTAGCACTTTTGCACTTCCAAATTCACAGAGCTTAAGCTGATGAGTGTGAGGATTGACCAAAAGATTCTGTGGTTTTATGTCCCTGTGACATACTCCAATACCACCATGGATATAGGCCAGGGCCCTACAGATCTGATAAGTATATAATTTTACATAAAGCAGAGGCATCCGTTGATTCATCCTACTGTAGTGCTTTGCTACATGATAAACTGTCTCTGGTACATACTCCAACACTAGATTGAGATAGAGCTTATCCTTATCAGTGGTTGAAAAAAAACAATGCTTTAGAGAGACAATATTTGGATGATCCAGAAGGCGCATTGTTTGTAGTTCACGGTTCTTATATCCTTTGTCCTGCAGAACCTTTTTAATTGCTACAGTCTCCCCTGTCTCTAAGCATTTAGCCTGAAATCAATTCCAAATGATCCAGTTCCCACCACACGTTTTGCCATGTAGCTTATGGTTTGCTTAGGTTGGCTATTCCTGCCACCAATGGTGGTGACTATAATATGGCCCGTTTCTGTACCATTTCCATCCACTACAGTAGCTTCCATCTCCTTGTCATCTTTAATCTTCATCTCATTCATTTCTTCAGGAAGTTTGTCTACTCCAATAATGTTACCACGGCCTGTATTTGCTGCTGTTGCAGATGCAACACTTACAGAGACCATATGCTGTACAGAATCCTCTTTTGCAAGTTCAGTGATCTAGGCTTACTTGATAACTTTCCTTTAGCTATTGTGTTCCTTTTATTGCTGCTTCACTTACTATGCCGGTTTACACAGGGGGAATTGAGGTTGATGCAGAAGTTTTCAATAGTTTGCTTGAGGTCATAATGACCATAAAGTTTGACAGGCTATTTGAGGGTATACATGATAAATGTAGAATTCTGTTCAAAAATTTAATTCCCTCTATAGAAGAGAGATGTATGTATAGTGATCTATTTTTGCTGAAGAACATGGAAAGCCTGGTAAAAGAAATGAACTCAAGCAAGGAGGTTAACTTATCTACTAAAAGAGAATCTACTTACAAGTGCAACTGATATGGTGGAATGCCTGAGAATGGATCCATTTGGGGCATTCTGTCAGCCTCAGTGTGACCTATGCAAACCCTCCTCCTTTGCAAACCCTCCTTTGCCGCCCTCTCCTCTGTGAGCTCTGTCCCCTGCGGCCTTATCCTCTTTGGCCCTCTCCTATTGTTCACGTGATGAAGAATTACCTATTGACCACTCCTCTGCGGACAAAGGGCAGAAACCCCTCCCATTCCCATTCTAAATCTCACAGATAGCACTTCTCTGCTGCACCCAGAGCTTCTCGTAATGGGGAAGGAGAGACAGCACTGGTTTTCAGTTCATTTTGGGATTTTACTGTGAAATTTGCACCACTGGTAGATCTTTTAAATGAATGGTCTTCACCTATAACAGATGATGGTTCAACCTGTGGAATTGTTTCAGGGTTTCTCAATTTGGAATCCGTCTTTGCAATAGCAGATGCAGCACTGCTATTTCCAGAAAATGAAAATGGAACTGAATTCATACCATTTGTCTCGGAGATAGAACCACCAAATAATGGGAAGCCCACAAAAGTTGCAGCAGCAGTGGTTGATGTAGAGAAACCCTCTACTTGCCTCTTTTCGACAGGGTTGCATGAATGATAGGAGAAACCCTCGACTTGCCTCTTTTCCACAACAAAAATCCCAAATCGATTTTCTATTTTTGGTTTAAAACATAAACTCATGCCGTAATCGATTTCCACCATATATTTGGATCCAAGGTATGACAACGCTTGGTGGGTAGAGTGCTTTTAAGCGATGATAAACTATATTAAGCATATTAATAGCTACAATCACTCTAGTGAAGCTAAGAAAAATTGTAATGGGTTAGAATATGCATTTTAGTGATGGTTGTGTTTGATTCATGAAGTATCTAAAAGTCTTGGGTGTGGGATTTAGGAGCTCGCTAGAGTTAAGTGTATCAAGTATTGTGTGTGAAGAGATGAGGACAATGAATACAAAATGCTTTCCCAAACACAAAAAAGTGTATGCATATCATAATCATAGGGTAAATGACCTTAAGAAAGACAAGTGGCCAGTGACCTAAATAAAGGCATGATCATTTTCATGGGGAATAAGAAAATGTGGAATTGGTTCTGGTTGCAAATTTGATGTTCTGTCTTATAAAGAAATTGGTGTTTGGTTCATTAATCCATAGAATTCTTGAGTTCCTACCACCTTGCTTGAGGGATATTCACCCATATGGCGCCACTATTATAGCCTCATAAGCGTCGCTTAAGCGACGGCTCACTCATTAATCCATAGAATTCTTGAGTTCCTACCACCTTGCTTGAGGGATATTCACCCATATGGCGCTTTCCATTTTAAATAATTAACGAATTAAGTGTATTTTGAAAGTGTTGTTAGCTTATTTGGCATGGACACAATGTTGGATACAGAGACCAAGAATGATATTATGGAAGGATTTGGATGTTAAGTATTGTTCAAATCCAGGATCACTTGGAGGTTATTAGCAAAGTGCAATTCAGAGACTCCTATTGCAAACAAAGGAAATGGCATAAAGTATACATGCTCTAGATTTTTGTCCAATAGAGTGTCCTTCTTTGTTTTCAATGCAATTAATGGGGAAGTTTCCTTGAAAGGTAAATAATATATTGTCTATTTCTATTTGATTGCATTTTCAGTTGCAGTAGTTATGATTGGAACCTACCATAAACCAAAATTAGAAAATTATTTTTTCCCCAACAATGATGAAGTATATCGACCATCTTTGATGAGAATTAGATGTGTTTGATTTGGAAAGTTAGTAAAACTTACATGTTTGCATTGGTCTAATAATCTTTAGGGTGCAACACTATATATGAAAATAAAATGCTAGATTTGAAACATAACCAAGAGATATATAAGGTAAACTAGTTAGGATTCATGTAATCATGTAGTGGCATGTATGATTGGTGACCTACTTAGATGGCAGGCCTTGATGTGGTGTAAACATGGGTGTTCTTAGAAGGTTATCATTGCTAAATAGTTTCATTTTCATGAGATCTTATGAATCAATATCGAAGATTTACCACAACGTTTTTACAGAACTTTCAACATTTCCAGGTTGACAATTCCCTTTTATCCTTGTAGTTGGACTTTAAAAAATCAAGCAATTTTAGAGCCGTCACTTAAGCGACACTTAGGAGGATAGAAATTTTATCTCCATCGCTTAAGAGACACTTAGGAGAATTGCCATCGCTTAAGCGACACTTATCCCCACCATTTCAAAAAAAAAAATTAATCTTTCTGATTTTTGGCACAGTTAAAAGAAAAAATCCACGCGCCGTCGAAAAAAACCGTCGGATTTTGGATCAAAATCTAGTAGTGTATCAAGTGAGGATGGTCTGCATCGATGACGGGTGGTGTCAAGTGAACCGTGCTGTGGGGGTTCGCCTCTGAGGCACCGAGAATGTCTCAGGAACTCAATGGTGACAAATGGTGTCAAATCTCTGTGGGTTGAGGTGAGTAAAAAACAGCTCAAAAACCCTAATGCAACCGAGTGTGCAGAAGGAGAGATCGAAAAATAGGGCACTCAGGCCAACAACCAAATCAAAACACCCATTGTAACAGCATGCTACAATAGGCAGAGTGTCAACAGAAATGGTCAGAATACCAACAAGCAGCAGGTTGCCTAAAAATAAAAAACAGTGGACTCGCTAGACCAAAAGGAGGTAAGGGAGCATGCAAACACCTAACTAAAAGTATTCTGACTCAACTAGACATATCCTCTGCAAGGTGATGAAATCCAAGTCAGACAATATGAATAGGAAATCCAAGTGGCTAAGATATCCCCCTACCGGGAGGGACACCGGGAAGTCAATCCTAGAATAATGGAAACTAAGATACCCCGTTCATGACACGTCTAGAAAGGTAAATCTGTCGCTTGGTCCTTTTACCGCAATACCCCTATACAGGGATATCCTGAGAACTGCGAAAGGTAGCCCTTCAGTTACTGAATGGAGTTCGGTATTCCACTCAGGCCTCCGGAACCAATCTCACGACTTCAACCCTCCTAAGGGAGAGGCCTTCTGGTAAACTGGTTGTGACCGTGCCAAAAAATACTAGGGGATTTTGGTTCCCTAATTGGACAACAGCTATGTCTCAAGTGTAAGTAACCGAGGGGTGTTATTGGAAGCCTATCCCCCCGATCCTACCTAACTACAAAGATTATTTTGTGTTCCCCAAGTGGGGTTAGAAGGTTGGTTGAGTTAAGTAGTTTTTAAGTCTCACTTGAATTAGGTGACAGAGTGTGTGCTCGTGAGGTGATGAACTAACAGTAATATTGAATTCAAAATTTAAACATGCAAAATTTTCTGAAATAAGAATGCTGAAATTTTAAAAACAATACTGTAAAAAGGTAACAAAAATCATGGTGCAGAAAAGGTTGTAGGTAGAACAGATGGATGTGCAGATACAGAAAATATGGCAGCAAAGGGGCTGGGGTCAAATACAGGAAAAACTATAGAAATCAGACCGCGGTTCTATGGCTGGATCGGGCGGTCGAACCGCGGGTTTGAAGGAAACAGGCACGGGCGGGTCGCAGGTTTCTGGCCGACAGACGCGGTCGGGCCGCAACTACGGAGGGAAAAGACGCGGTCGGGTCGCAGCAAAAGGGCTCAAAGGCGCGGCCGGGACGCAGGAAAATGGCCGACAGGGACGGTCGGACCGCAGAACACAGCTGATTAGCCGCGTCCGGATCGCAAGTAACAGACTTGAATCCACCGGTAGGGCGCGGGAAAAAGTCTGAGAGATGCGGTCTGGTTGCAGGTAAAGGCCTAAAACACGCGGTCAAGCCGCGACTGCGGAAGGAAAAAATGCAGTTTACGGCGGCCGAAAGCGACAGCCAAAAGGAAAAAACAAAAACTATTGCAGAAAATAAAACAGCGGAGTCGCCAAAACTGTAGCTAGGGTTTTACCCCTAGCTTGTGCGAATGAGCACCTACTAAGGAGAATGGACTCCTTAGTAGCAGTTCAGTAAAATGGAAATAAAATTGCTAAACAGGAATAAAAACTAATCTAGAACACGTTCATGAAACAAAACAGCAAAATATAAAGAATGGTTTTTTATTGATATTACCTCCAATGTGGAGGTTGGTGAAGCCCTTTGTGCTGATCCGAGAGGTTGCTCCGAGCTCCAGCTGCTCCTTCTCTTTCTCTGGTGGTAGAAATGGGCCAAAAGGGGCTCTCAATGGTGAAAGTAGCTCAAAGGGTGAGCTAGGGTTTCAAGAGCAATTTTGGCAGAGTAAGGATACTTGTGATTGTGGATGTGAAATAAGGGGTCTCCATCACTTATTTATGGTTTTTTAGTGGTGGAGTGCTGGCCCATGGTTTTTGGAAACCATATGGTTTAGGGCAGCTTTTAGGGTTTTTTCCTCATTATTTTATATTTTTTCTTCCCTTTTTGGGGATTTTGCTTTTTTAGAGGAATTTTGGATATTTTTGGAGGAAAAAGGGGGTTTTTTAGGCCTTTTGGAGGCATTTTAAATGGTTTTATGGGTTCTTAAGGGAAATATGGTAGGAAAATGGACAAATGAGCCATGTAATGGGGTAGATGAGGTAGTGAACACTTTTTGGGTGTTAACAGTAATAAGTCATGGTGAACCTCGCAGGTTATCCTTGGATGCAATCAGTCCTGATTTGATTCTATGATATAAATAGTCAGAGTGAAGTTCGAGTACTTCAGATAAAGACTTGGTGTGATCCAAAACGAGACCTCTCAAAAGAGGGAGTGATGAATTCTAGCATAGCTGGTGAGACAAGTTATCTGAGCATAAAATTTTGGTGAAGATCGTAGGTTTCTCAAACCTAACCAGTCATGTAGGTTGTCTTTGGATGTAATATGTCCTAGTGAAGCTCGCAGTTTATCCTTGGATGTAATCAATCCTGATATGTTTCTATGCTAGAAATAGTGAGAGACCAGAATACACAGATGCATGATATCTCACATGGGAAATGAGACAGATTGTTCAAGCGGGAAAAATCCTAGTGAAGCAGGATGCTCGAATGTAATTAGTCATGCAGGTTTTCCTCAGATGTAATTAGTCCTGGCAAATCTCACAGGTTATCCTTGGACGTAATCAATCCTGAGACTGTTTATTCGAATGTAATCATTAGTCCTAGCATAGCACATAGTTTATTCAGATGTAATAAGTCATGTGGGTTGTCCGAGTGTAAAAATGAGACATGTCATGGTACGTAGGTTACTCAGATGTAATACGCCCTGAAGTTTGTCTGAATGGAAAATATCCCGGAAGCAGGTTGTTAAGATGTAATAAGTACTTGAGGTTGACCTAGAACGTAAAAGTCTTGATGTAGAAGGTTGTTTGGTAGTAAACATTCCTTACATATGTGTGTGTGTGTTCCCATGTTGGAGATGGTAAGGTCACGAAGCATGTGAGGTGCACCTAGGAGATTCTCCTTTACTGGTAGAACATAGGTTGACCATGGAGAGATGTAATACACTAAGTGTGATCCTAGAAGGTCTCACATAGTGGTAGATGAAGGATTGTCTTGGTGACATCCTGACATGTTCCTATGTTTATAGAACGAAGGTGCTCTGCATATGGGTTGTGATCTGTGTGCTTTGTTTTATTTTGTGGAGGAAAAAAGAGATGATCTAGATAGGAAAAGATAAAGGTAGGAAATGTAGGTTATTACTGTGGAAATGTAAAGAAGGTCTTGGACTGTACCTACGTAATGACAACGAGATGATGGTAAGAAACTCAATTTATTGCATTGTCAATGTAAATAAGGTCCAGGGTTGTACCTACACGATGATCTGATACGATGAGAAGATGGTAGAAGACACAAGTTATTGTAGTGGAAATGTAAAGAATGGTCCTGGTCTATACCTATGCAATGGCTTGCTCGTGGATATGATGAATACCTGGATGAGGTCTAGGCCTACATCCAGCATGAAAAAGGGATGGCTCTATAGAAACTTCTTATGACTGATAGATGTGACATATTGGACAAGATGAGGACAATGGAAGTAGTGACGATGACCATATGTGTTGATGACTGTGGCGAGAGAATTCCTTCCTAGTTAAGAGGGAGTGTTGTTGTAATTGTAACTTCAAAATATATTCTGATATATATTACTATTGTATATTGTTATACCCCCATCGAAGATGTGTGCTCCTCATTTAGGGATGTCATCATTGTGTATGGTCATTGAGGTAAACCCTCTATTGTAAGTCAGGGAAATAGTCCATAGGTTAAATAAAGGAAAATGTATTTATGTGTATTATTAGGTAGGTCATCCCCACAAGTAACCTGATCGACCTAGTGGTTGAGTTAACAACTCAACAGAAGAATATAAATAGGGAGGCTCCATCCTCATTTGTCACACACCTCATTTTCTCTCTCATGTATGCTTTAGGAGAGAGAGGAAGAGGAGGGACAGATAGTTGATGCAGACATATTGTTCTTGGGTTATTATCTCTTGTCATCTTATATTTGTGATGGAACTATTCCGAGCAAGTTGCAATTTTTTCTCTTTTATGGTCTCCCCGATGAAAATCTCGATGTCTTGTGTATCTTGTGTGTCTTGTGTATCTTTGATGTATTGTTGTGCTTTTTATTATTTCATATAAATATCCTAAGTAAAATAACTTACAAAAACTAACAAACAAGAGGATATATTGAATTGCAACATCATCATTACATGGTTTGGGGTTGTTTTGCATGGATGGCATAAAGGTCAATTACGATAGATGTATAGAATTTAGAGCATGTTGGACCCTATTACAACTACAAATACTGGTTGTGCCTGGTACAATATACATGAAGTATGCACATATATGGATTTCCAGAAAATTACTTATATCTAAAAGACAATGACCAAAATAAAGGAGCTAGGTTGTACATTGACGAAAGGCCAGAAACCATAGGGACTATTGTGGGGTTTATAAACAGTACACAACTAGGGTCTACAATTAAGCATCCCAACTACATATTTGAGGTGCGTGAAGGAAACCATGTATTTATATGTGTCATTAAATCAATAGCTGCAGGGGAAGAGTTTCTTATTAATTACAATTTGAATTGAGAAGATACAAACACGCTTACTATGGGAGTGGTACATCTAACAATTTACCAAACCTTTTATTAATTAATTTAACCTCTTAAGGATTTTTCCATTAGTCAATTGTTATGATTTTATTTAAATTTTCTATATTTACTTCACAGGGTAGTGATCAAGGCATCTCCCCAGCAGCTGCTCAGAGGAGTACATCTTGCTCGAGGTAGCAGGTATACAGCTTTGTAATAGTACACATATAATTTGAAAAAAATAGTTTTTTGTTTTGTTTTTTTCATGAGTATATTCTATTCATTTAGATAATGTTATATGTGTACTTGTTGCAAATTTTTGATCAGGGAAACCACCCAGCTGTTGATCAGACTACAACAACCTCAGGGAAATAGGTATACATGATTGTAAATGTACAATTTAATTACGTCAAACTATTTTCTTATTATGTTGTTACCGTGAGTATTTTGGTTTTGTTTGGATCATTTTTTCTATGTTTTTGAATCGAGGTGTGTTAGATTTTTATCATTCAAGCTAGCATTATCTTAGGATCTTATTTGAGAGAATAACATGCACAACAATAAACACAAGAGACAAGAGATGCCAAGAATTTTCCTCAAGGAAACCATAAAGGAGAAAACCCCGCAACTTCCTCAGAGATAGAATGAGCACCAATAGCAAAAGTAAAACCCAAAAACATAAAGATGATCTCTGACAGCAGTTGTCTCTTTCTCTGATCCCAGCTTCTTCTCTCTCACTCATGCGCCCTAGTGAGTGATTATGTGTGTAATAAATAGAGAGTCTCACTCTATTTATATTCTTTCGTTCACTTAACCTTTAACTTTGTTATGTAGGCTCAAGTAATCCTAACTTAGTTATGTAGGCTCAAGTAACCACAACTGGGGTACTAATGACCCAACTTGACAATAACTCAATAGGGTTGACTTCTCTAGGAGAGTATAATAACCCTAGGGCCCCACAACTGCAGGGACTTTAACCCTTGAACAAAAGGAGGGTTACACACAATGACTTTACATGACTTGTTTACATTATTGAACCTCCCAATAGGAACATCAAGGCATGACATGACTCAAATACATTACAGACACTTCCTAGAATAAACATCGGGGTACAATACATAAGATATACAAGTGAATACATTCCAAAGTTACAAATACATCAACACTCCCTCTTAACTAGGAAGGTATTCTCTCGACACAATTTATCAGCATAAGTCTTCTTCTCTGTATCATCTAGATCATCATCGAGTTCTAGTCATCTTCATATTCAAGTCATCTTCATATTCAAGTAATATTCATCTGTATCTCGATCATCACTCGATCTAGATCATCATCACTAGATCTGGATCATCACTGGATCTGGATCATCATCACTGGATCTGGATCATCACTGCTGAATCATCATCTCTGGTGCTATCTCTTGATTCTTCTCGTCACAATAATTTCTACAGATCCAACTCTTTTTCATGTTGGTTGTATGCCTAGCCTTCATGTAGGTCTTTATCATCTTCAGCACTTATATCTGACCATGGAATGAACCATTTCAGAAATGCCCGCCTAGGACTTACATCTGACCATGGGAGGAACACATCCAAGAACCATGTCAGAAAGGCACACCCAGCACTCACATATAACCATGGGAGGAACACATCCAAAACCCATGTCAGAAAGGCACAGCACTCACATTCAACCTCATCTTGTCAGAAAGGCTCTGCACTTACATCTGACCATGTGTAAACACATCGCACCAGAATGACTCTGCACTTACATTTGACCATGTGTAAACACATTGTGCCAGAATGGATCTGCACTTACATCTGACCATGTGTAAACACATTGCGCCTGAATGGATCTGCACTTACATCTGACCATGTGTAAACACATTGCACTAGAATGGCTCTACACTTACATCTGACCATGTGTAAACACATCGTGCCAAAATGGCTCTCAGTCCCATACTGAAATTCCTGGTAACTGACCAGGTGCCTCTATTCTCCCATAGAATGGTATCTTAGCACTTAAGCTGAGCTTTAGTGCCAGACTGAAATTCCTAGTAACTGGCCAGGTGCCTCCATTCTCCCAGAGAATGGAATCTCAACACTTAAGTTGAGCTTCAGTCCCAATCTAAAATTCCTGGTAACTGACCAGGTGCCTCCATTCTCCTAGAGAATGGCATCTCAGCACTTAACCTGAGCTTCAGTCCCAGACTGAAATTCCTGGTAACTGACCAAGTGCCTCCATTTAGAGAATGGAATTCAGTGCTTATATTTTATCATGTGAGAACACATCTCACAGTCACCTCAGAATGGCTTAGCACTCACATCTGCAATGGAAGGAACCAATCCTTTCACCATGACAAAATGGCTCAACCCTTACATCTGACCATGGAAGGAACCAATCCTCTCACCATGTCAGAATGGCTCATGGAATCATCACTTCCCCTTGGAGGGAACCTCAATCTGGAGAACACCAAGCTTCTCCCTGAAGTACTCAAACTTCACTCTGGCCATTTCTAGCATAGAATCACATCAGGGATGATTACATCCAAGGATAACCTGCAAGCTTCATCGGGACCTATTACATCCAAGGACAACCTGCAGGACTGATTACATCTAAGTAACCTACGAGCTTCACCAGGATTTATGCTCAGACAACCTATCTCACTAATTATGCTAGAACTCCCTCTTTTGAGAGATCTCGATCTAGATCACTGCTCCTCTCTGCATCATACAAAAATTCAAGTCAGATCAACCAAATCAAATAGTAGTTTTCAAAGGAAACATACTACCTCCCAAATATCAAGTGGTAACATCTTTTTCCTGGGCTGTACTCAGTGCCACGCAGGACTGCTTCTTGCTACACCAAGAAGTGCTCTTCCTATCAATGGCACTTCCTACCCAATCCGAATCCACATAACACTCCAGGTTAATCTTCAGATTCGTATCATACTTGAGCCCATACTCAACTGTACCCTTTAGGTACCTCACTGCATGCTTTGCACCCATCAGGTGAACATGTCTCAATGTGTTCACAACAAAGCAAATATCTGGTCTTGTATTTGTCAAGTACATCAAGGAACCAATCATCTGATGATTCATTATAGTTTCAACCATCTCTGATGAAGCATCACTCAATAGCTTCAGGTTTGATGCCATAGGTGTGATCATGACCTTGCAGTCCATCATACTAACCTTCTTTAGGATCTCTATTGCATACTTCCCTTATCCTGGGGATATTATGCCACACCTCCATGCCTAGAAAGTAGTGCATCATATCCAAGTCCTTCATCTCGAACTCGACAGAAAGTCTCCTTCTTGCAACTTTAATGAGTTCCTCTTTTCTGCCAAGAACAAGTCATCGACATATAAGAGGAGCATCACTGGTCTTCCACCTTCAACCTTGACGCAAAGGTTGGAATCTACGTTACTCTTAGTAAATCCTAGAGTCATCAATAATCTTTCCATCCTATCATACCATGTCGAACCTTAGGATCTTCTGTAGTCACTCCCTCTGAAGAGAAGCGTCATTCTCCCTCTATCTTTCGTACTCTATGCACTGAAACATTCTGTACCGGAGTGACAGGTAGCTTACTCTACTACTAATATTCTATGTATCCATCTAGGGTCATTGGATACCAAGATCCTCTATCTTGAACCATTTTAAAAGCTCTTCTTGCACCCATCTGTGAGCTTGTCATCCTCTATAGGCTTTCATCTTCAACCTTGTACCAAAGGTTAATATCTTCATCACGCTCCTCATGTATGTGTTATCCCATGGGTGTCTTCTAAATTTGTACAAGGCCTTCTTTCATTTGCACACATGATTCTTCCTGTCATGTGTTTTAACTTCTAGTGGATGCAAATGTCTCTTCGTAGTCTATGCCTTCTTTTTGTGAGAAGGATCATGCTATGAATCTGTCCTTGTATCCCACGATGTTTCCATCTACTGTATGATGGAACTACGAACTTCCCTTCACGTATCGATACTGCATCCTAGACATCATTCTTCTTGAACTGGTCTTCCCTTTCTTTTTGGTTACTTCTTCATAGCTGGAAGGTTCTGCATCAATTATGTCGCTGCATTCGTCATATTATTCTTCATCTTGAACTGTCATCACTTGTTCTTTGGAACAATTCTCATCCTTATTTGCTTGTAGGTGATTTTACGCTATCTTTCCTACAATTCAATTGCATTAGTTGTATGGTTAGAAACATTTCATAAGGTATATTCATAATGAAAAATTCTTTTGCATCAAGATATATGATTATGCAACTATTTTAGCCCAATACAACATTCATCCATATCTCATGAAAACTTTCTAGATGCCTTCCATCTCTACCAAGACAACATTGAGATTGTGCACTAATCCAATATGTCAGCAAAGAAGTTCCATTCTAGATAAGTAGCAATGGAGAGTTGTATAGCACCATGAGCTACTTACCCATTACATGCATATTAGTAGTATACTGTCATTAATTCAAAAATTCTATCGTGCATAATACATCAACTGAATATAAACAAATGCATAACAAAACAATATCATGAAATGACAATTCAATACTTATCTTTATTTGTTTCATGGGTAGACTCCTTCTTGAGCCTTCAACTTCATCATCTTCTTCATTCATCATTTCTTATCCAAATTCTAAGATAGATAAGAGTTTCTTCAAGAGTTGAGTCCTTCATATTCCTCATCGCTTGAGGGATCTTCTTTGGATAGTGAGAGCTTGATCTTCAGTTGCTCCCATCTTCTGTTCTCTTATTATGAGTCGAGCTTCTTCTTCTTCCCAGAGTCTATTGAAAGTAATCACTTCCTTCTAGCACACATTCATTGCATGAATGAATCCCATGATCCTGGGAGGCCATTCAAGGTGGCTATCACCACTTATGCATTCTCCACTTCTTCTTCTACTGCTACAAGTTGTTCTTTGTTTTGAGAGACCCTCATAAACTATGACTGTATGGTATCTGCATTCTAGATCTTCACATTCTTCAACTATTTTCTCAAATTCATATTCTGATTTATGTTCTTCCCTTCAAATAGCTTGGTCAAGGAATCAAACATATCTTTCGGTGTCTTTAGGGAAGACACTTGTGGTATAAGATGATCCGCGATTGAATCGGCAATGATCTTCTTGGCCTTGACCAAGTTCTTCTGGTGTAAGGCTTTTAGCCTCGTCTCCCTCTAGAACTGGAACCTCTCTACTTATGTAGGTGTCCAATTCATTTTCTTCAGAGAGATCATATACTTCCATGCTTGGAAGTTTTCAAATTCACTAAGCTTATCATCAAGCTGATGTGATAGATCACTTTGAAATGAGAACCTCAAATGAAAATAGCAAAATATTAGATCTTACCGATTTGAGGTGTCCGCCCTAGTTCCGAAGCTAGCTAATCTAGGGTTTGTTAGAGAACCCCTAATTTTGAAAACTTGAAATCTTTCAAATCTGATTGGATAGAAATATAGAACTCTTCAATGTGAGCTATCCAATGTACTCCTTTTCTGAAAATAATGGAGGGAAGCTCTCAGAATATGAAGCCCTAGTTTTCCAATTTCTTCTGCAAAAACGTCTGATATTGTTTATGTGGTATCTCCACAATTAATGCTCCTATGTGTCTAAAAATTCACGTTGAGTTATCCTCACCTGTCCCTATTGCAACACCACATGTTTCATCAGAATTGGTTTCACCAATTGGGACTTATGAGCGGTTTCCCAAGGTGACCTGTTTCAGGACTGTTCAGAATAGAGAAGTTATACGGACTTCCCCATGTCACTCTTTAATCTTCGGGGTCTGAAACTTTGACCACAAAAATTAAATTCCATGCCCTTTCTGGAAAATCTTGAGAAATTTCATTTGGACCTTTGTAGCCCGACATATAGCAATTCTCCCCATGTGTCCTGTTTAGGGATGAATCCTGGAAGACATTGGAACCCTAACTTGGAGGAATCATATCTCCTATAATATAGTGAATCTAAGGCTTAAACTTGGACACAGTGTGCATCAGGAATGTATCTTTGACCTCTAAAATTTTCAGCCCTTGATACATCTGTAATCCTAATATATAGTGAATGTACCATAACTTATCAGTTTTAGTATTTAGGGTTTTTTCGACCTGGGGTCAAACTAGGGTTTGACTTTCCTGAGTTTCACCCAACCAAAAATCTCAACCCAGGTCTCTAAACTTCAATTTTGATGAGGAGAGAAATCATATGTCGAGATCACTCAAAAATTCTTCTTTTGTAAAAAGCCGTAATTTGCCGCACCAAAAACTGAAAATGCCTGGAATCAAATTCCACTTTGACAGAAAGATGCACCCTTCAATGGAGAGTCAGCCTAGCATAATTTTGCTAATGGATTGTGGAGAGAGACCCAAAAAGTAATAAGCCCTAGCTTCTGCAGCTACATAGTGTCTTATTCTTAGGTTAGCTCTGATACCATGTTATATTTTTATCATTCAAGCTAGCATTATCTTAGGATCTTATCTGAGAGAATAACATGCATAGCAATAAACACAAGAGACAAGAGACACCAAGAATTTTCCTTGGGGAAACCATAAAGGAGAAAACCCTGCAACTTCCTTAGAGATAGAATGAGCACCAATAGCAAAAGTAAAACCAGAAAGCATAAAGATGATCTTCGATAGCAGTTGCCTCTTTCTCTGATCCCAGCTTCTTCTCTCTCACTCATGCACCCCAGTGAGTGAGTGTGTGTGTAATAAATAGAGAGTCTCACTCTCTATTTATATTATTTTGTTCACTTAACCTTTAACTCTATTATGTAGGCTCGAGTAATCCTAACTCAGTTATGTAGGTTCGAGTAACCACAACTGGGGTACTAATGACCCTACTTGACAATAGCTCACTAGGACCGACTTTTCTAGGAGATTCTAGTAACCCTAGGGCCCCACAACTGCGGGAAATTTAACCCTTGAAAAAAAGTAGGGTTACCCACAATGAATTTACATGACTTGTTTACATTATTGAATCTCTTGATAGGAACATCGAGGCATGACATGACTCAAATACATTACAGACACTTCCCGGAATAAACATCAAGGTACAATACATAAGATATACAAGTGAATACATTCTGAAGTTACAAATACATCAACAGGGTGTTGTAAGGGGAACCTCCATTACAGTAGATGCTACCAAACCTCCCTAGAGTCAGTAGGTGTACATCTATGCAATTGTGCAAATTAAATATGAACAAATATTTTTTTGTTGTGTTTTTTCATGAGTATATTCGATTCATTTAGATAATGTTATCTATATACTTGTTACAGAGCGTTGATCATGGAAACCACCCAGCTAGTGTTGATCAGACCACAGTAGCCTCTGGGAAACAAGTACATCAGATTGTAAATGTACAATTTAAATACGTCAAAAAAATAATTATAATGTTGTTACTGTGAGTATTTTGGTTTCTTTAGATAATGTGTTCTATGTTTTTTATGTAGTGTGTTGTAAGGGGCACCTCCCTATCAGTAGATTGGGGAAGGTCCCCTATAACCATTGATCCGTTGAGTAGACGATCCTCGAGGAAGCAAGTATAATTCATTGGAGAAGAGCAGAGCATGAAGAAGTGGTCAATGCAGAACATTTCCTGGATCTTCCTGTGTCACTAGCACGGGTATAGTATAGACAACATTCTTGGTGGATGAAGAGCTCATTCCAATAAAGATAGAGAAGATCCCAGGTAATTATTATGCATTGTTCAAGTTAGTGTTTATAATTTAATTGTCTATATATCGATAAAACATTGTCTTTGAACTAATGATGGCATGATTGTTTTGGAGGAAATGACATTTTTTATAAACATCTAAATTATTTATCCTTGGAGATATTTGGGTCCACCATCCACACAAGGTGGAATAGACAAATTAAAAATTTAAAAGATGATCTCACTAATCGGTTGGTTGGCATGTTCGGCAATGAGACCTTTAATAGAATCACAGTCCTAAAGAAGGATGGACAACATCTAAATATTGTTCAGGACCAATATAGGGTTCACCTAGAAAGAAACCCTAGGTATGAGCTCCCTCTGATGATTCTAGCTAGAGAGTGGAAAGGCCTAGTAAAAGATGGAAAGGAGAGGGCTCTAAGAAAACAAGGAAAACTATAACCAGGCACAGGGAGGTTTGTAATACTTTCCACAATGTAATTCTAAACCTTATTATTAATAATTTATATCTCAAATTTGGAACATCTAACCAATTTCAACACTTTCATAGGCTGTCTGACACATCAAAGGCCACAAAGGCAAGACAAGAAAAAATTGGTCAGCACAAGCTTGGGCCTGGTGGTTATCCAAATTTGGCGGCACGAATCATAAGTATTGAAAAACTAATAATGCATCCAAATAATTAATTGCAAATCATTTTTGTTTTATTGCACCACAAAAGGTAAATTCATTACGTTATGCAAATATGCATTCCGACTGATTCAATGAAGTTCCCACTGAGGAAGACATCAAGCTTAGCTTCCAGCACGGATTTGAAGTTGTTGATGAATGTCAGAAAATATTGTATAGGAAGACACAGTCTTTTGGTGATCCAACTTGTGCATAGGTATATAAAATCTATATAGTTTAATGAAGATTTATTACTTGTGCAATATATTCGTTATAAAAAATTGCCATAAAATATTGACTACATTTTGAGAAGGAAAGAAACAATCCAATCAATGTCGATGCCAATGGACAATGTTAGTGCCAGAAATTGTTCTCAGACCACTAAAGAACAAGCCAACACTATCTCATAAAATAAATTATGTAAAACAGGTTTTTAGGGTTTTGGTTTATGGTTTTGGTGGAAAACTTCATCAATCAGGGAGGAAATAAAAAACAACAAGCTAATACAAAATTGAATCATGCAAGTTGGATAAACTGGGGATCAAACACATCCCAATAAGCCATAAACATTACACATGAAATACTAATTCCACCCACAAGCTACAAGCATTTACATGAATAAACCTTTAAACAAGAAATGAAATTGTAGACTGAGCAATCAACCAGATCAGAAATGAAAAAGCATGACAGGTAAAAGGGATTATCAGTTTATATATAATCAATAACATTCATCCACTTACATAAGAGTTATAAGTGCTAGCTTGAGAAATCAAAGCTCCAAAAGCCTCTCCTTGAGTGAAAAATCCCCCCCAAAACTGTATGTTTGTCTTCCTTTTATCATTACAAAAGTAAAGTAGTTCCATAACTACCTTCTAGGTCAAAATTTGAAACATTTACATCAATTAGTTACATGATAACTCAAAATATTTAAAGACAATTCACCCAAAAATAGCAAATCGGATTTGGGGAAATTTGGCGAATTTCTGGAAATTTGGGTATCAAAGACCCATTCATATATCTCGATCCGGGACACCTGTGTAAAAATTGAGAGAGTTTGTTTTAAATGAATATGTTATGAAAAAAAACCTCTCTTGGTTTTTCAAAATTCCCATTCAATTGATCATAATACGTGCTACAAATTTGTGACTAAAACAGGAAATTATTAAATAATTCAAACCCTGGAAATAGGCCACAAAGATGAATTCTAATATTTCAAACAATAATAGCTGTTGTAAAAATGAGAGAGGTTTTTGTGAATGATTATGTTTTGGAAAAAAACCTCTTTTTTTTTCCTAATTCATTTCCATATCCTCATAATCTGCTCCCAATGAAAATGACAAAAACAGGAAAAACAGAGCTGCTACAGGAATCTCCTCATTAAAATATTTGACAAAGGACTAAAAAATGAGAGTTAGATTATAAATCAAAACTTGGAATAAAATTTTATTATAATTTTTTGAAAGCTTAAAGATGTACATATTAACTAATAATCCCAAAATACAAACCTTAAAACTAAAATAATGAAATAATTCAACCATTAAAAGCATTAAATCGAACCAAAATTATTGATTGTCAAAAATTCTTAAAATCAACATAGAATGTAAAATCATTTTAAACCAACGGTTGAAAATTAGGACAAAAAGAACAGATAAACTAAGAACAAGATCTAGTTATAATAGACAACAACCAATCGAAGATCGTGCTTCAAATCCTGGTAATGAATTTATTTATATGATACGTCAATTTTAAATATTACATTGAAGATGGTGAACACTAATTGTAGTTTTCTATGTTTAAAGAGGAGAGCATGCAGATGGTCCCACTATACAGGTTGAGCCTAGACTACAGGAATATGAAGCACATAATGTGGCCACATCAAGGAAAAAACATCTTAGTAATTTATTTTTTTAGTGAAATACTTGTCATTATGATACCAAAATATATCAATGTAACATTTTCAAATTATTGCAGCAAATCCGGACTCCTTCCCTCAAAATCCACGACAAGTTGTTGAACCACCAAGAACTGAACAATAAGTTCTAGATGATGAGTTTCTTCTTGATTTTATAAAGAGAAAAAAATAGAAAGAAGTGACTGAATAAATACTATGAAATTATTTTCGATAATATAGTTTCATGCATATTTTTTCCCTGCTAAATGAATGAATGGTTTAACGAATGTTAACTTTGATCGAGTGAATGGTAATTGTTTCTTTATGATGAAATCTTCATGTTTGCACATACTTTTTTTTTCAAGTACATGCATTGGGTATGGGGAATTGAGAGTGATGTGAGGGGGGAGAGGGACCATAAGAGCTTCCACCTTCACATGGTTGGTCCTATTCAGTAGAGAATATTAAATTATTCTCTAAAAAAAGAGGAGCTCAATGAATGGCTACGCTGGTGCCTTTCTACAACCCACTCACATGTCATATAAATTTTGACAATTTCCTGGTCACATTCCTGGATAATTCATTGAGTGAATATCTTACTATACTTGTTGCAACATGTACAATGCTAGAATCTAATATTTGCATTTTTTTATTTATAATGGAACTAGGATGAACAAAATTTATTACATTTGTTAGATTTATTAAAATATACTAATAATATTTGTAATATGATGTAGTTGTGAGGGGCCCTTCATGATGTCTTTCCGACCAAATAGAGAATATGGAGAGGATTCCAACTACAAATCTCTAGGTTTAACAAAAGCGCAAGGGTAAGTTCAATATGCCACCACTTCTTGTAAACGGGATACTAGTTTTTGCGCTTTTCCAATTCTTGTTATTATCTTGTTTTCCCATGATTACTCATATTTGGTGCAGGATATACAAAACTTCTATTTCATAATATGTAAGCATATGAAGCATCAATACAACTTGATAAAATGGTATGTTATTTCAAGTAACACATTATCTTATGGACATGAGTATATTCATTTGAACATATATAATATATATTTGACATGGTGTGTGGCAGGTCCCATTTATAGCTTCATCCTTGTGGGGGTGTCAAGCTTGGCACAAATTTTCATGGAGTCTTGTTTGAATAAGTCATTATACAACTTACAAAGCTTAATGATCAACGTGGTGTTTTTCAACTTTTGAAACCAACATCCCTTGCTCTACAAGTATGACATATTGTACTAGTTGTCCATAATTTTCTGTAATAATTGTCTTTGGAAAATTTCATTGAAAATGCTATGGATATTAGGACAATTCGTACTATTGATGTTATTATCTATAATTCTTAAATTAGAACACATACTTTGAAGGATAATAACTAGTGATTTGCGTTGAAGATGTCCAAAATTATGTAGAAACATGTATTAGTGTCCAAAATGAGGTAGAAACATGTATGATTAGTGATACTATACCCTATGCAATAAGAGTGATGTAGAAACAGTATACCAGTATTTGCATATCCTAAGACTATGGGTATATTACTAGGTATTAGCTTTACCTATTCAATTACAGCGATTTATCTAGTACTTTTTATTGTAATTATTAGATTGGAATCATACTTATAGTTTCAATACTATTAATGATTAAGTTGCACATAATATAGAAACACACTGGCTCTTAGTTCATATGGTTATGATTGGAATTATTACCTTTTATGACTGATGTTTCCCTAATTAGTAATATTTTAGCATACTAATTATATATAAACCATACTTATAGCAGTAATTAGAATATGCCAATTCAATTGAAATAGTTGAGCTTGTAATCTCATTGGATATGATGAGCTAAATTATAGAGATTAAACTATCTATGATTATCCATAGTGAATACCCTATGTTAAACACCACTTATGAAGCTCACTAGTATTAAAAGTTATGACTCTGAATCAAAGAAACCATGTATGTTTAAACTGGAATCAAGCACTAGCAACTCTTCTAAACTAATCTCTTTTTACAGGAGTAAGTTGTTTCCATAATTTCATCACAACAACATTAAAAGTTTGGAAAGAAGCACATGTCATCTCAATATACCAATTTGCTTCCATACTTTTTAGAGTTCAATGGAAAATTCATAACATAATAGCATCATCCATCAAATATATTGAGAAAAAAAAGAGATAAATGTCATCACATGGCTTGTCGGATATTCCTTTAGTTTTCCTTCAAATTATGGAATATGCAAAGGTAACTTGGTAGGGATCAGTGGCCAAATAAGATTATGTAATATTGTTTCATTGGTTAATTTAGTCAAATCAAGAAAATTCAAAGCGGCCAAGAAATGCATGTGGAAATTGAACCCAAGAGATACAACAATTACACTCACAAAATTGCTAATCAAACATGCAAAATTAACATCAAAGGAGACTGAAATTGGAGCATAACACTAATCTGTATTGAATAAGTGTACAATATCCAACATTGTGAAGTAATAGGCTGCTGCAATATATAATTACATGAGATATTTGAATGCATAAGGATTCCATTCGAAAATGTCAAAAAGTAGTCTTACTAAATCTAGTCAAATCCCCCATAGGTGCATAAAGCGGTTTCCAAATCCACCAAGATGTTCATGAATTGGCTAAGTCAAGTAGGAAAGATAATGAGGGATGGAAAGACAACTCATACATGCTTTTATTGGGAGAAAGGGAAGGAGGATGATGTGTGCAAAAAACAAGTCAACTACACCTAGTCTAGCTTTTCCTTTTGCCTTAATTCTCAATAAAACAGGCAGCTTTTCAGAAAAAGTAGATATGTGCTTTGGAGGATCTGGAATAAAGAAGACATGATAAAATGGGTTTCCAATAAGTTTCCCAAGTGCTCCATGACTCATTTTTGGCATGTGTTGACTTCTAGGACATGTAGAAGGCAACTAGCATAGAGTGGAATCTAGGAGACTAGGTAATAAGACAAAAATGATTTAATTAATTTATAAGGTAGGTAACTATGGGTTGATTATTATGACACACCCCCTTAATCCTAAATTTATGAGTAAATATCAGAAAACTATAGGGCCTAGCAACAAGGCTTAGTCACCCTTTACATACTGCTTGTCCATACAACCAAGGAAAGAGGCAAAAACTTAGTAGGAAAATCCTCCCTTAAACATGGACAGGAAAACAAAATTTGGACATCTTGTCAACAATCATGCTTCACAGCATGATCAGCAATCCCCAGCAGTGATTTGAGATTGCTGAATGTCTTCTCACAA
Source organism: Pseudotsuga menziesii (assembly GCA_001517045.1). NCBI lineage: Eukaryota > Viridiplantae > Streptophyta > Pinopsida > Pinales > Pinaceae > Pseudotsuga > Pseudotsuga menziesii. The sequence goes on along the minus strand of LPNX011187110.1, from coordinate 111,545 downwards.
AAAACTTTGGTGAAGATGTCTGCTACTTGTTCTGAAGATGCACAGAAGAGTAGATGAATGGTGACATCATGCATGTAGAAGGAGCAAGTCGACGAAGTTGACTTGAATGAAGACTGACTTAGTCGATCAGCTGACTAAGTCGATGGGCTGACTTAGTCGATCAGCCGACCATCGACTTAGTCGGCTGATCGACTAAGTCGGTCTTCGTTCAAGTCAACTTCGTCGACTTGCTCCTTCTACAATGCACAAGTTGTTTGATGTAGTGCATATGGATCTCAATGTGCTTGGCTTGTTGTCTCTGAACTATATCACTGCAGATTCTAATGGTGCTTCGATTATCCAAGTATTCCCTGCAATTACAAACATTGATTTGTTGCATTTACAACTCCTCTGTACTTTGCTTCTCTAGATGAGAGTGCTATGGCACTCTACTTCTTACTTGACCAGCTGATTGGTCCTTTTGCAAGAATGAACACATATCCTAATGTTGAATTTTGATCTATGTTGTCACCTGCCCAATTACTGTCAGTAAACCCAATAAAATCAAGATCAGATTTTTCTTTGTAGAAGATCCCATGAGTTCTTGTTCCTTGAACAAAGTTTAGGATCCATTTGGCTACCCTCCAGTGGATCTCACGAGGCTGATCCATGTATCTTGAAGCCACACTAATTGCATAATATATATCAGTTCAAGTGTGTGTAAGATAAATCAAACACCCAATCAACTGCCTATATAGTGTATTATTTACCATAGGAGAAGAACCTGCTTCTTCAAGCTTAACTCCTAAAAGGAAGGGAGTCTTGCTTGGCTTGCAATATTTCATGTTGAACTTGTCCAGAAAATCTAAGGCATACTTAGACTGATGTACTTTGATTCCATGTTGGGATTGAGCAATTGAGAGACCCAAGAATTGGCTCAACAATCTCAAATCTGTCATAGAAAATGCATGGTTCATTGCATCCTTCAAGGAGGCAATCTCTTTCTTTGAACTTCCTGTAATCAGAATTTCATCCACATACAAGACAATAATCATCAAAGAAACATCAATCAGCTTCAAATATACATTAGGATCAGACTTGCATCAAACAAAACTCAATGACAGCAGAAAGCCATCAATCTTGGCATACCAAGCCCTGGGGGCTTGCTTGAGCCCATACAATGATTTATTTAACCTGCACACTAAAGATGGATTAGAAAGAAACCCTTCATTTTTCTACATGTAAATCTCTTCAATGAGATCTCCAATTAGGAAAGCACACTTCACATCCATGTGATGTACCTCCCACTGCTTCGAAGCTGCAATGGCTAAAGCTAGCCTTATGGAGTCCATCTTTGCCATTGGTGCAAAGGTTTCATTGTATTTAATACCATGTACTTGTGAGTAGCCCTTGGCTCCCAATATTTCCTTATATTTCAAAGGTGAACCATCAGCAGAAAACTTAGTCTTGAAAACCCATTTACATTGAACTAGCTTCCTCCCTGGGGGAAGATCAACCAGTTCCCAAGTGTTGTTCTTCTGGAGCGAGCTGAATTCTTCTTTCATGGATGTTTACCATATTGGATTATGTGCAGTATATTCATATGTCTGTGGATATGATTCAACCATCAGATAGCACTTCTCATCAAATAAAGGATCTTTCATACAAAGGGCACTCTCAAACTGAGATCTAGTCCTCCTAGTGTCACTACGATTTCCAGCTAGTTCCCAAACTGCATGAATGGTCTATTCTGCCCATTTTGGTCTTGTAGGAATATTAGGATCTGTAATAAAATCATCATTATCAGACATATCAGAATCGGCAAACTCATTAGTCTCTCCACTTACAATCAATGGATCTGGTGGTGAAGAAGACTCTCCAACTTCAACTGCTACTAAAGGCTCTTCTTAGAACTAAACACTTATTTCAATGAAATATTTGTTATTGCTCAAGTTTATCAGCTTGTACCCTTTTGAATCTTTATAATACCCAACAAATAGGCACTCTTGGCTTTGGGGCTGCAAAGCCTTTCTCTTTTCAGTTGGAATTCTAGCCCAAGCCTTTGAGCCAAAAATATTGAAATGGGTCACATCTGGCTTGTGCCCACTCCAAGATTTGAAAGGAGTCATACCATCAAGATGCTTATGAGGCACCCTATTCTGGATGTAGGATGCACAGCTTATTGCCTCGGCCCAAAACTTTGGTGGTAAATTCTTAGCCTCCATCATGCAGGTTGCCATCTCCTTCAGTGACCTGTTCTTTCTCTCAGCAACACCATTTTGCTGTGGTGTGTAAGGGATCAAGTGTTGCATCTAAATACCTACATATTTACAATACTAAATGAACTCAAACTTGAAATACTCACCACCATTGTCAGATCTGAGGATCTTGAGTTTCCTCCCAGACTGGTTTTCAACCAAGGCTTTAAAGACTTTGAAGAGTTCAAAAACTTCAGACTTATGATTTAGGAAGTAAACCCAACAATACCTGGAAAATTTATCTATGAAGGTCAGTGCATATTTGGCTTGAATCATGGAAATATGAGGAAATGGACCAGCAATGTCACTTTGGATCAACTCAAGAGGTGCAAAGGTTCTCTGATGACTAGCTCTCTCAAATTTGTGCTCTGGGTGTTTTCCTAGGATACAACCTTGACAGACTCCCTTGGAAAACTTGATATTTGGTAACCCTATGACCATATCATTTTCACTCAAATTAGAAAGATACTTGTAGTTAAGATGGCCAAATATTTCATGCCAAAGCTTGCTTTCCTCATTATCATGAATCAGAAGAGTAGAGGGGTTTGAGTAGGGTAGAAAATGGGAAAACATGTATACCTTCGAAGTGTGATCAACAACACCTTTTGCTATGACTTTACCATTCAAAATATTAGTGTTTTCAACATCATCAGGGGAGAATATGACCTTATTTGGAGACCCAGTGTGATTCATCTGATACACTGACAAGAGATTAGAGGCAAGACCTAGAACATACAACAAATTATTGAACTTACCATGGTCAAGAACAATCCTTCCTTTCCCCAAACTGTCAATGAGAGAGTCATATCCCAAAACTATTGGTGGACCTTTCGACATGTCAAGATAGGATAATGCCTCTTTTGTCAAAACCATATGTCTAGAAGCTCTAGATTCTATGATGAAGCTAGGTAAGCTTGATGTGCCAGCAACCAAGGGATGTACTCTCTTTCTATCCTCTGAATTTGATCCTCCTTCCCTCTTCTTTGAGCAATCAGGAAGGGAGATGTTATTCTTCTCCAGGAGTTAGGTCAACATGTCGATATGCTTCTTCATACAAGAGCTCTTAGGATGATAGCCCTTACTACAGTGTGCGCAGTTGCTCATTTCTCCTTTGTTCTTCTTCTTCTTGAAGTTCTTCTTGGAACCTTGGGGCTCCTCTTGAGACTTGTTCTTGTCTCTGTTTTGCTCAGGTGGCTTTTTAGCTTTTTATTGCTTTTTGAATCCACCCTTGAATCTCCAGCAACCAAATCTTGGTCTTTGGAAGGTTTGATGGTGCCCATCATCACCAACTTATCTTGTTCATGTGTGAGGGATCCCATGAACTCTGCAAGCTTAGGCATCTTCCAGGCTCGAGCTATCAACTTGGTGGCATGGAAGGTAAAAAAAAACACTGAATAGTTAGGGCCAAGCTTCAAGAGTATGGCCAAAACTAGTTTCTCTTCCTTCTTTTTGATCCCACACTATTTTAGCTGCAAAACAAGGGCTTTAAACTTGGAAAAATAGAGTTGCAAGGATTCGAAGCTACTGGGACACAAGGAGATCAGCTCATTCTCTATTTGATTTCCTATCATCTCATCTATCTTACAAAAAATATCTACAATATTCTCCCACACTTCATTTGATGATGTCAATCCATCAAGATGGAAAAGGAGGTCTCTTGAAATGCTTAGGCACAAAAGACCATAGGCCTCATCCCTCCTTTTGTGCCATTTGATTTTATCTGCAGCTGCAATGGGCTCTACCTCAGTTTCCATAGTAACCCTGTAGAGACCTTTATCTCCAAAAAATATCTCCATCTCAGCTTTCCACTCAAATATATTGACTGGATTCAAGATGATCTTCTGAGATTGACCCATAGCTCAGAAAATGTGCCCTTCAGTCAGTAGAATATGCTCCCAGTCAAGATGTCGAACCTGCAATAGAAATATGCAAGGAGAGAAATAAATATACAAAGGCTCTAATAACATGTGGAAATTTGACCCAAGAGATAGAACAATTACACTCACAAAATTGCTAATCAAACATGCAAAATTAACATCAAAGGAGACTGAAATTGGAGAATAACACTAATCTGTATTGAATAAGTGTACAATAGCCAACCCTGTGAAGTGATAGGCTGCTACAATATATAATTACATGAGATATTTGAATGCATAAGGATTCCATTCGAAAAGGTCAAAAAGTAGGCTTACTAAATCTAGTCAAATCCCCCATAGGTGCATAAAGCAGTTTCCAAATCCACCAAGATGCTCACGAATTGTCTAAGTCAAGTAGGAAATCTAATGAGGGATGGAAAGGCAACTCATACATGCTTTTATTAGGATAAAATGAGGGAGGATTATGTGGGAAAAAAACAAGTCAACTACACCTAGTCTAGCTTTTCCTTTTGCCTTAATTCTCAATAAAACAGGCATCTTTTTAGAAAAAGTAGATATGTGATTTGGAGGATCTGGAATAAAGTAGACATGCTAAAATGGGTTTCCATGAAGTTTTCCAAGTGCTCCATGACTCAGTTTTGGCATGTGTTGACTTCTAGGACATGTAGAAGGAACCTAGCATAGAGTGGAATCTAGGAGACTAGGTAATAAGACAAAAATGATTTAATTAATGTCTAAGGTATGTAACTATGGGTTGATTATTCTAACAATGCAACTTCATTTTAGCCATAGTATTCCAGGATCCAAGAGAAGTAGAATCCCATTGATTCATGTTAGCATTAAGGTGTCCTGGAATGTACGAAGTTCCATGCCTGATCAATGCAATGGTCCTATTTTCTTTTAGATCAACTCCATCCTTTTAGAGATCCTAAGCTATGAATAATGACAAAATAAATAGGAGGGGAGAACAAGAAAATGTGACAGATATGGGTGACTTCTCTTAGCTCCAAAACTCATGAAAAGTTATGAAACTCCATTTGGTCCTTTTCAGATGAGTTTTTGTATGTTTTCCATTGCTAATTGTTCCCTCTAAGGATGGGCATGCCTTCTTTCCATATTTCTAGAATCTACATATTTTTTATGCTTTTGTAACTGATTTTGGGGAAAATTCCGACCCCAGTATGCATCAACCACCGAATACAAATTAGTGTGCACATCTTGGTATCTTTTCATTCAATAAACGAGACTGATTTGGTATTGAACAATGTTAGTGTACCCTCTCTAGTACTAAACAACATCCATGAGAAAAAATTTCAATCTAATGTTGATGAAAATTATCCGATGCTATGCTAGGTAAGGATGGTTACAATAGCGTTCCTCAATGCATTCGTCCAAGATCACAAATCGTCACTCTCTCAAGCCTCTCTAAAATGAAATAAATGCATAATGAAGGATGAGAGCACCAGATGTTTCATTGTTTATATAAATAATTAAAATTCTCTCCACACAAGAATATTAATTATATAGAACTCAAACAATCTTAAATAACAATAAAAATAGGACTAAACAACCAATACAAATACTTAAAAATTAATCCTCGTGGCTTATTTCTGCTATCCTAACTCTATAATACTTTTTCAAGATTTCTAATTTTGGGATCAACAACTTGGAAGAGTCTTGTATCTATTTTTTGGCAGGTTCCAACTTTTGATTTCCAATGTTGGGATCATTAAGTTGGAAGGGATGTTTCATATCCACTTTGAAAAGTGGCACAATCTAGGCTTTCCTTCTTACTAGCTATATTTCTCCTCATGTCTTAGCTTCTGTCCTTACGATGTCAATCCTCATGGCTTGCCTCTAGGATGACTTGATCCTGACCTTTGATAATGAAACATCCCATTTGATATCATCGTATGCCATTATGCCTCGGACGATCTACATATTTTGAATAAATGTAAGATCTAATCTAAACCGTTCATGACAAGACTCTTGTCTCATCGTTGTTTCTTGTATTTGACCCACCCATGGTTTGGTGAGATACAACATTTAATCATGGACTATGGAGGGGGATATCTCCCTTTTATGTTTAATGAACGGCCTTCTGCCTTTAAATGGTATGGATATATTTTGATGAGATGTGAGGCTTCATTCTCTTCGTTGGAGGCGAGGGGCCCTGCTAAAATTTTTTGCTTGTTCTAGTACTTCCCATTGTCATGGTTAATCTCTTTGGGAGATGCATCATTGTATCAGATCCACTGGTGAAAAATATTGTCCATTACCTCTACTACATGTTTTAAGACTTCCAACAGTTTATATACTATCTGACAATCTACGTGGCTCACTCCAGGGTTGTTGACGAGAATCTACTGCCTTTATATCTACTACATATTCAAGGACCTCATATGGTTTAGATCTTCCTTGAGAATATGTGAGATTTAATCATAGTCATTAGTGGTTTGATACTGTCTTTTTACTTGTCTTGATATCATCTTTTTACCTCTCTTTTTACTTCTCTTTTTAATCATATAATTACTCTTCCTTTCCAACTCTTCTCTTCATTGGATAAATGTAACATTAGGGGTAATGGTGGGTACAACTCTTCACTTCATTGTATAAATGAAACATTGGGGGAAATGGTGGGTACAGAGTAGGTGATAACACTCCCTTTGCTTAAACATGTCCCTTAGAAGCCTTAATAAATGAAAACCCAATTGTAAAATTTTGGAATACCAAATTTAGATCTATATGCATCATCCAAATTTTTATTGAGGGTTGAGAACTATCACTGATTTGTTCATTTGAGAAATTCACCATTGAACACCATCCATATCACATATTATAAACCAAAATTGGTTTCATATAATCCATATATAATTACAGAAAGTAAGTATCAATATAAAAAATTATTGTATTTCTCGCCCAAATTCTCTTGCAATTGTTCATTTCACATTGAGATGTACCCCAAACAAATACAACTTTGATGTCCTTCATCCAATCGAACTTCTGAAGAAGAAAATTTTAATTTTTTTTTCCAAAAAAGTAAAACATAGAGCAATGTCAACATTTTCTTTTGAAATTTCTAATAACTAAGCACTAAACTTGCATTTATAGTAATTGTAAGGAGCATATTTGAAATTGATAGGCTTTGAGTGTTGTGGTTTTGTGCCGAAAAACCTTGGTACTCTGAAAAATAATCCTTCTACTCCCAATACCAAGAGTTTCTTTTGAACTGAAATCAATTATATGAAATTTGATTTAATATTTGTGAGTGGAGGACCTATTCAAGTAACAAGATACTTTATTATATAAAGACTTAAAAGAGATGTATAACATGCAAGATGATAGTGCTTTCATATCAATAAAATCCAATACATATGATACATTATTATTTAAAATATTGAAATAGAATTATGACAAGCAACAAGGTAATACATTCATTATTGGAATTATTTGTATTAAGTTTATGTGGGAAACGACATATCCCCATATCTATTAGTATTATTGGATAAGGGGGCACAAAATTCTAATTAAAGGGGATACACCATGGTAATTGAAATATTGCATTCATATGCATAATCTAATGATATACTACCAAAATTAAATTAGCTAAAAGTGGAAAGTATATGGAATTAAGCGAACCCAAATCTTTAAGAATGTAAGAAAACACAGTATCAACAGTTTATTTTTAACATTTAGCAACCAAGCATGAGAAAATCAAAATTCCTAACAAAAAGTAGAACAAATCATCATCAATTGATAAAGTGGATTGAAGACACCATTTATTGTTGTAAAAAATTATCATATTAGAGATTTCAAAACATCTACAACATTAACATCATTATTATCTTCTCAACCCACAATTGAAATTCTCTACCAAAATTCCATTAGACAATTGTCCTTTGAACAAATTGTTGTAGTCGTTATACAATTATCTCCACGCTTTGCAGCAACATCTTTATAAACAAGTATTGTATTTGTCTCATTATAGTTTTTAGTATACCATCTCCAAACCACCTCAAGTGGCTTGGTTAACTGGTCCATGGAATCCTTTTTGAATTCTTCTTTACCAAAACAAAGAAACCACTCCATTGAAGTTGATTTTTTTTTATTACTTTCTTAGCTAATTATGTGATTTATTTCTTATCCTTGTCAGCCCAAAATGAAACCTCAAATATACTTGTGACCAATACCATAAATTCAGATAATTTGGGTCGAAGCCTGTAGTCTTTTTCATTTACTTTCATATATTCTTTGGAATTTTTCGTGGATTCATAGTACAAGAAATCTTCCTGTTCTAAAATCAATAAAAAAATTATTTCCACTGCAAAAGAAATTCCCATTGTATATAACTATCATATATTATATATTAATAAAACAGCATATACTATATATTAAATATTGAAAAATTATCGGTGTTCTAATGTGATTAGTTGAAGAAATTTAGCGTTGCACACTTGTTCCAGTGTCCCGTGTCATTTCAGAGGTTTCCTCTTCTACTTGAGAAAGAAAATTAGCTTAAATAACTAAAAAATTCAAGTTTGTTCTTTTCATTATCTTAAGAGTGTATGATACTAATGGAAACAAACCCACAACAACCAACCATGGGTCATCCTTTTCTACATGAGAAACAACATTGATAATTGATTTTGAGTATTTTGGTAATCCTTGTGGGAAATTATGGAAAGAGTAGAGTATAGACAGAACCTTTGTGAAATGCCTTTGTTTCCTTTAACACTTCCGCGTTTGATTCTTATGTCCAAGAAAGAGAATTAAAACTTAATATTTTTTTTGTGTTCATAATTTTGATAAGAATATATGAACACCAACAACAAGGATGTATCAGTCCAAAGACAATATAGAAAGCACCACATGGTAGAGGAAAGCGGTAACTAGATGCACCAACTAGCAAGATCATTCCCACAGAGGGAAGATTAAGCTATAGCAAAACTCTACAGGGATAAAAGAAATTCAAATACCAACGTTCACAGGCAGCCATGTGGAATGAAAGGATTTATTCAACCCTTATTCTTTCTGAAAATTGTCCTCTCTTCCCATCAAAGGTGGCAATGACATCTATCTAACCTCTGGAGAGTACCATTATCTTATCATGGAGGAAAAAAATGAAGATGCATATTTCGACTGCTTCTCCAAGTAATCTGGTGATTTTATTTTTTTCTAATAGCTTGTTAAATATTAGATTTGCAAGACTTTGGTCTATAACGGTGGCATGGAATATGTTTTTGGGTGTTAGTAGGAGTTACTGTAGGACTGGTCCCCAGCTAGGGGTAGTCTCCATATATCTAGGACCCCTTTTATCTCAGCAGGTTAGTTTTCATATATAATAGTTTCCCATGCATGGGTCGGCCACTTGTGGATTACTGTTTAAAGTTTTGTTTTTGTATGGAGCCTTTAAGGTCTCCAAGACATTATGATACTCTCTTGTCTGTATTTTATTTTGTACAGTGATATAATTTCCCTATGGAACTTTAAAATAAAAAAAACATATAGGAGTATGTCTGTTTGTGTTTATAAACCACACTGCATCTAAATGTAACCTGGAACCCCAATCCATTCTGTGAATGCACTGAAATGCTTCTGTGGTGGTAATGGTTCTATAAAAATGTTACAAATGTATCTATTGCAATGGTTATTCAATAGCACGGTATTCTATAGATGCATGCATTTACTAGAAGAATCCTTCTTTAGGATATTAATATGATTATTTGAAGTTGGCAATATCATGGAAAATTATAGTAGAGAATATAGTATATACTTGTGTATGATTGAACCACTATGCTAGCATTTTCCTTTATTGAGGGTGTTGTTTGAGATGTGTTTGACTCTAAGTTCATACTAGACTATAAAATCAAATGCTATAATTTAGGATAATATGACTATTTGAAGTCATTGTAAAAAATTATCGCACGAGTCGAATATAGAATCTACCTAATAGGGGTGATCCATCCACTGTATCATCTACTTCTGGTGGTTGAGATGTGTTTGACACTGAAATCATACCAGAAAATAAATCAATTAATCTATTTTGGTTTATATCAAACACTATCTTTGTATATATTAGTATAAATCTTCCCCATGAGAATATTACCTTACCAATTGATATCATTGTATTGTGGCATGTGTCAACATCCATTACAGGTCCTTCATTGATAAGTTGAGGAATATCTTCAACATGCATAACTGACCTATTCAATGATTGAGCATCTTCAAGATAAAGGAAAATATCATAAATTAGCATTTTTAGTTTAAATAGTCAGCAAACCATAACAATGGAAAAAACAATATAGTAAATACTATATAGTTGTATAAACATCACAAAATTTACCAACTGAAAGTGTTGATAACTCTCTGATAATACCTCTTCAAACATTCTTCTTGGTGTAAGTTATCCACAATGCATGCCAATATACTTTTTTCATTCTCACATTGTAAATTGAATAATTCTACCTCTACCATAAAGGTAGAGAAATTTTCCACCATCCTCTACAAAATTTCTAGTAACATTTTCCAAAACAAAATATTTCTTTCATTTTTGAATGGATGTTTAATGCTCCTATAAAGGCCAACTTCCTCCAATGAAGGAAAGGGATCTATATTCTTATCATCTTTAATATATTCAGAACACATATCCATTGATTGAAATGTTTCAATTTCATCACATTTCTGTTGTTGATATAGCCCATGCAACAAAATGATTGTATATGATCTGAAATATGTGTTTTCATTCTTAAATTGTCTGAAATCACTAATTTTAAGATAATTATGGAAGAAATCAATTGGCCTTTTAATGGATCAACCAAAAAGAAAGAAATGCATCTACCCTAGCTTCTTCCCATTATGTCGAACAACTCTATTAACTCATTTTCAGTCCAATCAGTGACCACATTGCATAAATCTACCACCAACAAATCCATTTCCAATATTGTCATATATGATTGCAATATTTCTAGTGCATCCTTCAGTGAACTTGAATAAGATGAAAAACATGAAAAATCATAGCTGTTTGGAATGGATCCCCTTACGACACCATTCCTTTGTGCGATATACATATCCAATATGTTCTTAGTTGGTTATAGAACACTTTGATAATCATTAATAACCTTTATTTTTATTTTTTTTAGTTGATTTTTTAGGTTCATTGGCATCATCTATTTCTTGGATTTCACCAAGTATATCACCAAGTTGTATGATGTGGTTCCCTTTCATGTTGTATAGTTCTAGTACATTGCATGTGTGTACTTTAAAAGATATATGATTGTCCACATCATTATGTTATATGTATATCAATGCAACTCTACAAGAATGTCTCTATGCCTTGATCCTCTTGTAGTATCCTTTTAATCCCTCTACTGCCACCCCTTCTATGATTGTATTTATTATCCATATAGTTCCTTTTTTTATTGCAACTTCTAATTCATCTATCTCTTTATCCTACATCCCCCTTGTACACCTAAAAAAAACTTAATGTGTATTTATATGTATTGTTGGGAGTTAAATATTCTTTTGATGCCTTCTTAGGTGAACATTTTAGACCACCATTTCTATAAAGGTAAAAAATGTTTACCCGTTTATTCCATATTTTTCGAGGGAGACACACTAAATTCAACTTATCCTTGAGACTCTTGGCCTTCTCTCTTTCGAAGATGCTCTTACATTTTTTCTTAGACACCTGCAAGATAAATAATAAATGTGGGAAAAATAACTTTTCCTTAATTATGTAATCAATGTAATTCAACTACACAAACCTCCCATCCATTCAGAAGAAGGTTTGTTACCTCTCCTAGGATGCTTTGGCTCATCGAAATTCTCACATTGGTACCTAGAATTCAAAATATGTGCGATGTACTATGTCTAAACCCATGTTTCATTTTCCTTGTTTTGTTTCTTATAAAGATTTAGGATGGTAGTGACAGATGTGGAAGGGTCTACAATTTGATCCATATTGTCTATGAAATTATCATGAAGACTACTATATACTTTAGTTTTCAAAATTCCTTAGAAGCCTCTATTGTGTGCTCCCATCAAGAATAAAGAAATGTACATTTTCCATTGAAACATCTTCCTCTGTGACTGATTCTGTAAAATTGAACGATGTCTATGTACCCCCTTTTATAAAAGTAATCAATAATATATATCTTTGCAGGTTGTTTTTATTTTCTACCATTGATTGCACTAATTCATGCACCCAATTCTTTTTTATTCATCTATACTGGTACTCTGTAGGTCCCACGTGACACCGATCGATGCCAATTTTGAAAACTTTGCAATCTAATAACAAAGTGGATGCACTTGTTTTGTTTTCACCCCATGTTTTTTGAAATATCTTTGCTATCATCTCCATTTTGGACTCAATCGGATTCTGCCGCAGTGATTTAAAAAGGGTGTTAGGATTATATAATCCTACCTTATCCATATATAGTATATTTGTGTGGAAATTGAACCTAGGTGTTAGAACAATTACACTCACAAAAATTGCCAATTACACATGCAAATTACACACAAATGAGACTGAATATGGAGCAGAACACTAATCTGTATTGAATAAGTGTACAATAGCCAACCCTGTGAAGTCATAGGCTGCCACAATAAATAATTACATGAGAGATTTGAATGCATTGGGATGCCATTGTAATTGGTCAAAAGTAGGCTTACCAAATCTAAGCAAATCCCCCATAGGTGCATAAAGCAGCTTCCAATCTGTCTAGGAGCTCACAAATTGGCAAAATCAATTAGGAAAGCTAATAGGTGATGGAAGGACAACTCATACATGCTTTTATTAGGAGAAAAGAGTGGAGGATGATGAGGACAAAAAACAAGTTAACTTCACCTAGTCAAACTTTCCCAATTGCCTTAAAACTCAGCAAAAGCAGGCAATAAAGCAGAAAAAGCAGACATGCGCTAGGAAGGCCGGGAATAAAGTAGAATTGATTCCAAGAGGTTTCCCAAGCACTCCATGACTCATTTTTAGCAATTTTGACTACTTTGGACATGTGGAGGACAACTTGCATAAGGTGGAATATGGAAATTAGGCAAATAAGACAAAAATAGATTAATTAATGTGTAAGGTATCTAACTATGGGTTGATTATTCTAACACCCCCCCCCCCTTAAGCCTGACTTACAAGTAAAATATCAGAAAATTATAGGGCCTAGAAACAAGGCTTAGTCACCCTTTACATACTGCATGTCCATTTAACCAAGGAAAGAGGCAAAAACCCAGTGGGAAAAATCCTCCCTTAAACATGGACAATAAAACAAAATTTGAAAATCTTGTCATCAATCATGCTTCACAGCATGATAAGCAATCCCCAGCAGTGATTTGAGATTGCTGAATTTCTTCTCACAAAAAAATTTGGTGAAGATATCTGCTACTTGTTCTGAAGATGAACAGAAGAGTAGGTGAATGGTGCCATCATGCACAAGATGTCTGACATAGTGCATATGGATCTCACTGTGTTTGGTTCTCTGTCTCTAAACTATATCATTGCATATTTGAATGGTACTCTGATTATCACAATAGATAGTAGTTGAGTATTTTGATTCGAAACCACACTCACCAAGTAACCCCTGCAACCATAAACATTGAGTTGTTGCATTTACAACTCCTCTGTACTTTGCTTCTGTAGATGAGAGTGCAATGGCACTCTGTTTCTTGCTTGACCAACTAATTGGTCCTTCAGAAAGCATGAACACATATCTAGATGTTGAATTTCGATCTGTGTTGTCACCTGCCCAATCACTGTCAGTAAACCCAATCAAATCAAGATCAGATTTAGCTTTGTAGAAGATCCCATGAGTCCTTGTTCCCTGAACAAAGTTAAGGATCCTTTTGGCTACTCTCCAATGGATCTCATGATGCTGATCCATGTATATTGAAGCCACACTTACTGCATAAGAAATATCAGTTTGATTATGTGTAAGATACAGCAAACACCCAATCAGTTGCCTATACAGTGTATTATTTACCATAGGAGAAGAATCTGCTTCTTCAAGCTTAACTCCTGAAATGAAGGGAGTCTTGCTTGGCTTGCAATATTTCATATTGAACTTGTTCAGAAAATCCAAAGCATACTTGGACTGATGTACTTTTATTCCATTTTTGGTTTGAGCAATCTTGAGACCCAAGAATTGGCTCAATAACCCCAAATCAGTCATAGAAAATGCATGGTTCATTGCATCCTTCAAGGAGGCAATTTCATCCTTTGAGCTTCCTATAATGAGAAGGTAATCTACATACAAGACAATAATAATCAAAGAACCATGAATCAGCTTCAAATAAACATTAGGATCATACTTGCATCGAACAAGACTCAATGACAGCAAAAATCCATCAATCTTGGCATACCAAGCCCTGGGGGTTTGCTTAAGCCCATACAATGATTTCTTTAGCCTGCACATAGGATATGGATTAGTAGCAAAGCCTTAAGGCTGCTGCATGTAAATATATTCAGTAATATCTCCATTCAGGAAAGCACACTTCACATCCATGTGATGTACCTCCCACTGCTTCGAAGCTGCAATGGCTAAGGCTAGCCTGATGGAGTCCATCTTTGCCACTGGTGCAAAGGGCTCATTGTAGTCTATGCCATGTACCTATGAGTAGCCCTTGGATACCAATATTGCCTTATATTTCAAATGTGAACCATCAGCATCAAACTTGGTTTTGTAAACCCACTTACACTGAACTAGCTTCCTCCCTGGGGGAAGATCAACCAGCTCCCAAGTGTTGTTCTTATCGAGTGAGATGAACTCTTATTTCATGGCTGTTTGCCATCTTGGATCATGTGATGCATATTCATATCTCTATGGGTATGATTCAACCATCAGATAGCATTTCTCTGCAAACAAAGGGTCTTTCATACACAGAGCACTCTAAAACTGAGATCTAGTCCTCCTAGGATCACTGGGATTTCCCGCTAGTTCTCCAGCTACATGAATGGTATTTGCTGCCCATTTTGGTATTGTAGGACTGTTAGGATATGCAATTAAATAATCATTATTATACATATCAGAATCATCAAACTCAACTAGCTCTTCACTTACATTCAATGGTTCTGGTGGTGAAGAGGATTCTCCAACTTCCATTGCTGCTAAAGGCTCTTCTTGGAACTGAACACTCCTTTCAATGAAGGATTTTTTTGTGCTCAAATTGATCAGCTTGTACCCTTTTTAAAATTTAGAGTACCCAAAAAATAGACACTCTTGGCTTTGGGGCTGCAAAGCCTTCCTCTTTTCTGTTGGAATTCTAGCCCAAGCCCTTGAGCCAAAAATCCTAAAATGGGTCACATCTGGCTTGTGCCCACTCCATGCTTTGAAAGGAGTCATACCATCAAGATATTTATGAGGTACCCTATTCTGGATATAGCCTGCACAGTTTATAGCTTCGGACCAAAACTTTGGTGGCAAAGTCTTAGCCTCCATCATGCAGGTTGCCATCTCTTTCAGTGATCTGTTCTTCCTCTCAGCAACACCATTTTGTTGTGGTGTGTAAGGGATAGAATGCTGCATCTGAATACCTGCATCTACACAATATTGAATGAACTCAGACTTGACATACTCACCACCATTGTCAGATCTGAGGACCTTGAGTTTCCTCCCAGACTGGTTTTCAACCAAAGCCTTAAAGACTTTAAAGAGGCCAAAAACTTCAGACTTGTGTTTCAGGAAGTAAACCCAACAGAACCTGGAAAATTAATATTTGGCCTGACTCATTGACATATGAGGAAATGGGCCAGCAACATCACTGTGGATCAACTCAAGAGGTACAGAGGTTCTCTCATGACTAGCTTTCTCAAATTTATGCTCTAGGTGTTTTCCTAAGATGCAACCTTGACAGACTCCTTTGGAAAAATTAATCTTGGGTAACCCTATGACCATTTCTTTTTCACTAAGATCAGAAATATACTTATAGCTAAGATGGCCAAATATTCCATGCCCAATCTTGCTTGCCTCATTAGCATGAATCAGAAGAGCAGAGGGGTTTGAATAGGGTAGGAAGTGTGAGAACATGTATACCTTCGAAGTGTGATTTGCAACTCCTTTTGCAATGACTTTACCACTTGAGATCTCTATGATCTCAACTTCATCAGGGGAGAATATGACCTTCTTTGGAGACCCTGTGTGGGTCATCTGATAGACTGATAAGAGGTTAGAGGCAAGACCTGGAACATACAATACATTGTTGAACTTACCATGGTCAAGATCAATCCTCCCTTTGCCTAAAATTTTAGTGAGAGAGTCATCTCCCAGTACTATTGGTGGACCTTTAGACATGTCAAGTGAGGTGAATGCCTCCTTGGTCTAAACCATATGTCTTGAAGCTCCAGAATCAATGATGAAACTAGGTGAGCTTGATGTGCCAGCAACCAATGCATGAACTCTCTCTCTGTCTTCTAAATTTGATACTCCTTCCCTCTTCTTTGAGCTAGCAGGAAGGGAGATGTCATTCTTCTCCAGGAGTTGGGTCAGCATGTCAATTTGCTTCTTCATGCAGGAGCTTTCCGGATGATTTCCCTTACTGCAGTATGCGCACTTGCTCATTTCTCCTTTGTTCTTGTTCTTCTGGAAGTTCTTCTTGGAACCTTGGGGCTCCTCTGGAGACTTGTTCTTGTCTCTCTTTTGCTCAGGTGGCTTCTTAGCTTTCTTCTTTCCTTTTGAATCCACCCTCAAATCTCCAGCAACCAGAGCTTGGTCTTTGGAAGGTTTGATGGTGCCCATCATCACCAATTTATCTTGTTCTTGTGTGAGAGATTCCATGAAATCTGCAAGGCTAGGAATTTTCCAGGATCAAGCTGTCAACTTTGTGGAATGGAAGGTTGAGAGAAACACTGAATAGTTAGGGCCAAGCTTCAAGAGTATGGCAAAAACCAGTTGCTCCTCCTTCTTTTCAATTCCACACTGTTTTAGCTACAAAACAAGGGCTTTGAACTTGGAAAAGTAGAGTTGCAAGGATTCGAAGCTGTTGGGACTCAAGGAGATCAATTCATTTTCAATTTGATGTTCCCTCATCTCATTTGTCTTACCAAAAATGTCAACAAGCTTCTCCCATACTTCATTTGGTAATGTTAATCCATTAATATGGAAAAGGAGGTCTCTGGATATGCTCAAACACAGGAGACCATAGGCCTCATCCCTCCTATTGTGCCATTTAATTTTCTCTGCGGCTGCATTGGGCTCTGCTTATGTTTCCATAGTCACTTTGTAGAGGACTTTTTCTCTCAACAGTATCTCCATCTCTTCTTTCCATTCAAATAAATTAAATGGAGTCAAGATGATCTTCTGAGATTGATCCATAGCTCAGAAATTGTCCCTTCAGTCAGCAGAATACTCCCAGTCAATGATGTCGAACCTGCAATACCAAATTGGAAGGAGAGAAATCAATCTACAAAGGCTATGATACCATGTGGAAATTGAACCCAGGTGTTAGAACAATTACACTCACAAAAATTTCCAATTACACATGCAAATTACACACAAAGGAGACTGAATATGGAGCAGAACACTAATCTGTATTGAATAAGTGTACAATAGCCAACCCTGTGAAGTCATAGGCTTCCACAATAAATAATTACATGAGATATTTGAATGCATTGGGATGCCATTCGAATTGGTCAAAACTAGGCTTACTAAATCGAAGTAAATCCCCCATAGGTGCATAAAGCAGCTCCCAAATCTATCTAGGAGCTCACGAATTGGAAAAATCAATTAGGAAAGATAATAGGTGATGGAAGGAAAACTCATACATGCTTTTATTAGGAGAAAAGAGTGGAGGATGATGAGGAAAAAAAACAAGTTAACTTCATATATTCAAACTTTCCCAATTGCCTTAAAACTCAGCATAAGCAGGCAATAAAGCAGAAAAAGCAGACATGTGCTAGAAAGGACAAGAATAAAGCAAAATTGATTCCAAGAGGTTTCCCAAGCACTCCATGACTTAATTTTAGCAAGTTTGACCACTTTGGACATGTGGAGGACAACTTGCATAAGGTGGAATATAAGACAAAAATGGATAAATTAATGTCTACGGTAGCTAACTTTGGGTTGATTATTCTAACAATTTGGTCATCTTATCTAGCTTAGGGAGACATTATTACTATACTAGAGTGTGGGGAACACATATAGAGGTTAACTACCACTTACTACATGTTCATGCATGATTTTAGGTGCCTCTAAGACCAATCCCTACAATATAGGAGCCACTATGAGTGACAACAACAACCTCCATCAGTTGGTTGTGGTAGGTATTCAGCTATGTTGAGTCAACCTTCAATTACATTCAGTTAGATCACTCTTAGTTATTCTAGTGTTGGTTTTGCATGGATGCGTGGGGAAGTGGCACCTTTTTCCACCTACCTCATTAGTTTAACTGGTTTGACTAGTTTAACTAATTATCGGACTAATTTATACATCAAGAGTTAGACTAGTGGCTCCCATGCAGTGATTTAGACACTCCTAGTTAGATTCTCAATCATCTTGAGTTGATAGATTTGAATCCTATCCACATGATTCAAATTCTCCTTATTGTAACACTGTTGTATTACTGCTGAATTAATGAAGATTAATGTTGTAATTTATTGATTAATTCTTATCATATTTGTCTCAAATTTCTCTTACTCAGTGTACATTGTTCTTGATATTCCACTATGCAATTCACCTCTCAATTGATCTCATTTTCCTATAGATCAATGGTTCAATAATTTAACATGGTATCATATCCTTGTTCAGGATAGCAACAATTCTTGTCTGATCTCCATTGTACACCAGAAGTAGCTGAGTTTCCACATAAATACTGGAATGATAGCCTTGCTCCCTCTAAATTATATTCTAAGAAGTCTATCCAGGTGTGATGGACTCTCAGAAATTGTACATGCCAAGGCAGAAAGGCTTGAAACTGAAATGATTGCAAATTGATTTTGGTTTTGCTGTGTAATTTGCAGGTACCTACGTAGATTCTTGAGGAATTGATTGTTTCATCATACTTAAAGATGGATTATTTAGCTATCGTACCCCAAATCCTTATTCCCTTCAACTATTCTGATTGGAGGGCAGATATGCAGGTGTCCTTGCGCAAGCTTGACATGTATAGGTTGACTATGGGTAGACAAACTGAGCCCCAGCAATATGTTGAGAAGAACAAATTTTTGAATCAGCTTGATGAGGCCTTCGGCTTCATGTGTACTCATATCTCTCAAGATCTTTTGTTCCACATTGAGGGAATAAGGACTCCAAAGGAATATTGGGATAAAATTGAATCTTTGTTTGGGAAACAAGATGAGATTCGAGGGAACATATTGGAGAATGAGCTCATATCTTTACAGTCCAGCAGTTTCAAATCTATTCAACAATTCTTTACAAAATACAAGTCACTAGTATTGTAATGCAAACAATGTGGATTAGAGAGGAAATATAAGCAGTGTGTGATGCTTGTACTAAGAAATCTTGGTTCTAAGTACTCAATCTTTGTCTCTACATTCCATTCTAGAAGAGCTTCCATCCCCAAACAGAATATGCCTTCTCTAGATGATTTTGTCGAGTCCTTAATACAAGAGCAAGATGAATTGGTTCAAATGGGAGTGCTTCAAACCTCCAAGAATCTAGCACTCTTAGTGATAGACTCAAACAATGCATAAGAAAGAGAATTAGATGGAGCCTCGTGTTCCAATAAAAGGAATAAATTCGAGAAGACTAGATGTCCCTATTGTATGAGAGGCTTTCATCTAGAGAGATAATGCATGAAGAATACCATAAAATGGCTATCAACACTCCTTGAATAGAACAACATTTCCCTTCCACAAGGAGCAAAGAAGTATGATGCTAAAAAATAGATAGAATATCATAAGATGTACAATTCCTTGAAGGAAAGCCTCACTCAGTCGAAGGCTTATTTGTTACATTCTGGAGCATCCAACCACATGGTTGCCTCTAGAGAATCCTTCACCACTCTCACTCTATCAGGAGGACCTATAATTCACATGGGATATGGCTCCCTAATCCCATTTGTTGGGAGAGTTTCAATTAAAATCTATCATGGTAAGTTCAATAATGTTCTCTATGTGCCCTCTCTTGTAGCAAATTTGTTATATGTTTATCAGATGACTCATACTAACTCACCAAAGCAAGTTGTATTTGGTCCTGACTTAGTGCATATCTCATATATCTCAACTGGGATGATTATAGCAAAGGGTGTTTCAAACAATGCCTCCAAGGCATATGAATTCTCACACTTTCTGCCATACTCAGCTCCAGCATAATCTCAGCAGCCATTCAAAAGGGGATGTATAAACTCTCTTTCATATCCATTTGCAGATAATTATATGTTGTCTGAAATTTTAGTTTCAGAAGATGAAGAACAAGATCAGCATGATCTTGATATTGACATTGTACCTCAAGATGATCTAGCTCCTATTCTTAATCAGAATCCTAAATGGGCAAAAAATCTCATTGAATCAGTTGGGAATGATGTTGGGGATCCATATGATAGAATAAAAATGAGCTCCCAGTATCAGAACGAATGTGTTGCACTCTCTCACACAACTTTGCTACCTATAGAGTGGTGCAACAAACTTCCACATAGATGCTACTTGATTATAGCGAATGATCCACAATTTGGCCCACTGAAGAATAAAATGGATCATTCCATTCCTCCTCTATAAAGAATAGACAAAAGAAACATTCAACAGATCAGAAGAATATGGAAAGGTTCACATGCACAGTCCCAGGATGCGGTTGCATAGAAGAACCATGATTCTACATGGCTGCTCCATAGAGCTAGAAATTGCAGAAAAAATTTTACAAGTTATTTCCCAAAGAGGAAAATTAACTCTTAAGTATAGCTTGTTTTTCCTTATTCATTGCTTATTTTGAGGGGGTGGCGGGGGGGGGTCCCATGAGGTTTTCCCCCATTTCCCTTAGTTTATTAAGCAACTTTTAATTATTTTAGATTGTATGGGTTACTTTTATCCTAGTTGCTAGGGCCCAAAGTTTTCCAAGTTAGGATTAAGGGGGGGGTGTTAGGATTATATAATCCTCCCTTTTCCATATATAGTCTATTTGATCATATTGTCTATCTTAGGGATACATTATTACTATACGAGAGTGTGGGAAACACATATAGATGCTAAATACCACTTACAGCATGTTCATGCATGAGTTTAGGTTCCTATGAGATCAATCCCTACAATATAGGATCCATTCTAAGTGCCACCGGTAGCCTCCATTAGTTGGTTGTGGTAGGTAGTCATTTTTATTGAGTCAACCTTCATTTACATTCAGTTAGATCACTCTCAGTTAGTCTAGCACCAGTTTTGCATGGCTGCATGGGGAAGTGGCACCTTTTTCCACCTACCTCATTAGTTTAACTGATTTAACTAATTTAACTGATTGTCAGACTGATTTGTCTAAGTACATTTTCCTAAGTACATTTTCTATACATGTGATGAAAGAGGACACCTTGCAAGAGATTGTCTTAGAAACAAAGATAGATCTCACAAGAGGAAGGGAAAAAAGAAAAGACATCATTCTCATGCTACATAAGATGATGATCCTTCCAAGAAGAGAATCAAACAAGACAGTGATGATTCTTCAAGTGATGAAGAATATGTTTTGATTTCCGCTCTCATGGGAAACATCACACATGGAAGCAGTGATTGGCTTATAGACAATGGATCTTCCAAACACATGACGGGATTCAAAGAATCATTTGTGAAACAATCAGAACATGAATCACCCCACAAGGTGAAACTTGGGGATGACTACCAGTATCCAATAAAAAGGTAGTGGAGAATCCTCCTACAAATTAGACTCTGGAAAGTCTATGAAAATAAAGGATGTCCTATTTGTACCGGGACTAAAGAAGAACCTTCTCTCCATCTCTACATTAGATGCAAAAGGCATGAGAGTTTCATTTATAGATGGACAAGTTCTTATGTGGCCAAAAGGAAAGACTATTGACGATGCAATAGTAATTGGAGAACAAGAGGGAGGACTATACAGATTAAAGGGTCAACCAAAACAAACTTTGGTTCATGACTCAGTAGAACCAAATGAACTTTGGCATAGAAGGCTTGCACATGTGCACTATATGGCACTACCACGTGCAAGCAAAGTTGTTAGATCTAGAAAACTATAAATAGGTGACCCCATGGGTTTTCTAACAAATTGCATTTAGATGTTCATCATGCTCATTATGCATTCTGATTTCCTGATCATGATGCATCGTGCTTAATGGATTTAGTGTGTGATTAGACACCCCCTTTATTTTTGGAATAATGTTTCTTTCTTTTCTTTTATTTATGTTTTATAGTTCAGGTTGAGAGGTTTCCTAGCAGCTCCTTTTCCACATCCTCGCTCCTCATCACTCTAACCATAAAAGGGTAGGAAAGGGACATTGCTCCTTCTCCTCCTTATTCAAATTTCAAAAGTGTGAGGAAGGGAAAGAATAATTACAATAGGGTAGGAAATGGTGAATGTTTCTACTCCTCCTCTCGTACCTATAAAAGGGATTTCTCATGCTACTCATTCAAATGGAATAAGTGTGGGACAGGGATAGATATCCTCGACTCTTACTTTGAAAAACTACCAATTCCCCAATGCAATGTAAAGGGACGGTAACTTCCTTGTTCAAAGGAAAATATTTTGAAAAAAGTCCCATGCTCTGTCCTTCTCATTACTCCAACCATAGAAGGGTGAGAAAGAAATAGGATGCCTTCTCTTCCTTACTAAAATTTCAAAAGTGAGAGAAATGATCAATGTAAATAGAACAGGGTGAGAAAAGGCCAATATTGCCACTCCCTTTTCTAACACTATAAGGGAGTGTCTATTCTACTCTTATTAATGGAACAAGTGTGGTTAAGGGCTAATGCCCCTTAGCTATCTCACTCCTTCACTCCATATCTAGAAAGGGTCAGTGCTCCTTCTCTATCTCACTCAGAAAGTGTCAAAAATGGAACATGCTCCTTCTCCTCCTTTTACTAGGAAAGGAAGAAGTGTGAGGATGGAGCTACCTGTCTCCTTAAGTTACTAACCTTGAAGAAAATGAAGGTGATCCAGCTCCTCATAACTCTAATTTAAGAGTTATGATAAATGGGCCATGATCCTTCTGTTATTCCCATATTTGACTAAAGTCTAAGGAAGGACAGTGCTCCTCTTCCTCCTGAAAACGACTAATGTGTGTGGAAGGGAAAGTGAGCCTTCTCCTAGGAGTTAATAAAATTTAAAAATCATAACAAAGGGCCCATGCTCCATCTCATCCTCATTTGAATGGATCGAGTGTGAGGAATTCTCTTCCTCCCAGAAATTACTAAAGCGAGAGAACGGGCTAGTGCTCGTTCTGTATAATTCCTAGATTAGAAAAGTGTCACAAAAGTGCGAGAAAGGGTCCATGATCCTTCTCGTACTTTTATTAGGAAATGGAAGAAGTGTCAAGACCGAAATAATTCAACAAAATATGTACTAAAACTAATTCAATATATCTCAACTAATTCACAAAATATGGACTAATTCAACATAATATGGACTAATTCTGGACCAAAATAATCCTTTAAAAGTACAATTATTATGTGAATGTTGTGATCTTTATAAAACCTGTTTTTTATCTTCCTCCAAATAATTCAGACCGAAATAAATCTGGACTATGGGAAATTTATCCCATGCTTCAAGAAGGTGCATGAAGGACAAAGAATCCCCACCGAGTCGTTGGTCAAAACCTCCTTGCTATGTTGCACATTTAGAAAATATGAAGATATGAGAACTTTCAAACTTTAATTGTATAAATACTAAACACTGGAATTAAAAGAACATTCAATCACATAAATCATTCATCCACAACACAAGTTGTACCCTAGGAAAACCCTCAAAATAACGAGGATGAAAAACCCATCAAGTCTTCAGAGTATAATTATGATAGATTACAGAGAATGTCTTTTACACAATATCAAATTGTCTTCGGCACCTCAAGTGCTATATAATACAAAACACTAAGCAATAGAGAATAGAGATCAATTGTATGAACATGCCATGTTCCCAACACATTAATAAAAATCCAAAATCACTTCCATGCAAACAATAGTGAATGGTTGCATGATATTAGTGCGCCTGTTGCACACAAAGTGCGAATTTTCTTCCTAGAATAATTGTCATGTACATTGGATTCATCATCATGTATAATATATGTGGTGTTCCTTTCATCTTTGTTGGTTTATCCCACAATATTGAGAGGGGGGGGTGAATCAGTATTGTCCCTTTTTCTTAAAATACAAAAAAATAAACAATTAAGACACAAATTTTATCGTGGAAACTTCAAAGGGAAAACCACCAACACAAAATTATTAATAAGATTAATTTTGAAATTTATTTATCTGCTACTACAGAAAGGATGTAAACACACCCTAGGTTTTTCCTGCAACTACAGACAGGGATGCTACAACACCCATATGGTTTTCTTCCTGCTTCAACAGACAAGGATGCTATGACACCCTGTTTTCCAGCTATGACTAGAAGGAGGCTTCAACCCCTTACAGACCTGTGGCCTGCCCTAGCACCACCCTGCCACCATGTACTAATTTTCTCAGTCTTTTGGAATAGTTGTAAACTATCCACTTTGGACTCTGTCAAGCTTACTAACAGAGACACTAATTCTTTACACAATCATTCAATAAATACCATTTACCTATTTCTTATCAATGCATCTCTCCATAACTATGCTCTTTCGTTTTGGATCATGATTGTTTACTTATAGACACAACTATTCATCATCTACCCATTCAACCGTCATATCATTTCATCGTTAAGTTTCAGCAGAGGCATCGTTTCGTTCTTCCCATAGATCATAATTCATTTTTGCAGCCTTGTTTATTGTTTTCTGGTGCTTCCGTAATCTTCTTCTCCATATACAATCTCGACAATTGATATTATGTCTGAATCTCTCCAGACCATTGATCTACTCTACAGATTTCCCTTTTGAAATCATATTTCTGCACAAATTTTTTGTTTCAATGACTCCCCACTGTCGATCTTCATCGGGATTCTCCATGAGCGTCGATCTCCATATTGCAGGATGCAGAAATGTAACATTTCCCCAAATCGTATCTCGACTCTCCACCTTCTACTTCCCACACTTGCCTTTTCGCAAACTCCTTTCCACGTTGTGGGATGCGGAATTCGAAAACTCAATGTTTCATGACTTCAACTAATTGTTTTTCTATGTTTTCACTTTTCATGCTTCTTTTTTCGAACCATTTATCTGTTTTAATGAAACTAATCTCAGTCGTCTGATCTTGATCTTTTGCGAAACTTTAGATTTTTCGGCTAACCGTCGAAACTAATCCTTAACCATCAGATCTAGTGCAGGACTAATATAAGTCCTTTGATCTTGATTGTTGCAGAACCGACTTCTGGGCTTTCCACCTTCTAGACTTGTCTTTATGCAAGCTCATTTCCGTACTACAGAATGCGGAAGTCACGACTTCGGCTAATTGCTATCCTCCTTTTCCACTTTCCGCGATTCTTTTTCTGAACCATTGATCTGTTTTACAGGAACTAATCTCAGTCGTCTGATCTTGATCTTTTGCAGAACAAATCCTTAATCGTCAGATCTAGTGCGGGATTATATAACTTGTCAGATCTTAATCCTTCACAGAACTTTATCACTTCGCACATGTTTAACCTCTGCGCTAGTTCATTCAGCAAGAACATTGTGTGATGTCAATTTACTCGAATGATCAATCTGAGTCATTCAACTTGCTATAGGGTTATTCGTTTGTCATTCAACTTGCAACAGGATTATTCCCTTTTTATTATGCTGGTTTCATCCTGCCATCATATCTTTGACTTTTGTTAACAATTTTGACATCAATAACAACCATTTTACTCAACAATGTCTCCCTTTGGCATTGATGGCAATATATTTAATCATTCTCCCCCTTTGACACCAATGACAAAGAAACCTCTCTGTCTGACAGCTCCCCCTATCATAATATCTCCCCCTGAGATTGTACTTCCTCCTCTTGGTTATTTTGTAAAGGAATAACTCCCATCTTCTGTCTAAGACGCTCAAAGGCTTCCTTAGGTACTGGTTTGGTGAAAATGTCAGCAATCTATTTTTTGTGTCAATTTATTCTAATCTGACAGCTTTTGAGATACTTGTTCTCTTAGATAGTGATACTTGATTGGTATATGTTTTGTCTTATAATGCATGATAGGATTTTTAGACATATTTATAGCACTAGTGTTATCATAGTTGATCAATATTGGATGTTCATATTTTACAAGTAGATCTTCTAGGGTTTGTTTCATCCAAATAACCTGAGTGCAACATGAGGCGGTAGCAATATATTATGCTTCTATTGTAGAGAGTGAAATGGAGGATTTTTTTTTACTTAACCATGATACTAAATAATTTCCTAGAAAGAATGTTGCTTCATTATTACTTTTTCTATCATCAACACTTCCAACCCAAACTGCATCAGTAAACACTTTCAAGTTAAATTCTTGTCCTTTTGGATACCATAAACCATACTCCATGGTACCTTTTATATATTTCAGAATCCTTTTTACTATTATTACATGTGTTTCTTTGGGAGGTAATTGGAATCTAGCCACCAGTCCAACAGCTTGCATCACACCTGGTCTTATGGTTGTCACATATAGAAGACTACCAATCATGGAT
Source organism: Pseudotsuga menziesii (assembly GCA_001517045.1). Taxonomy (NCBI): domain Eukaryota; kingdom Viridiplantae; phylum Streptophyta; class Pinopsida; order Pinales; family Pinaceae; genus Pseudotsuga; species Pseudotsuga menziesii. The sequence goes on along the minus strand of LPNX011187110.1, from coordinate 84,751 downwards.
CTAAACATGGTATGATCTAATTCCAGAGATTCGTCATCCTTACTTAACTTGCAACCAGTGACCATAGGAGTACCAACAAGTTTGGAATCTTCCAATTTAAACGTTTTCAACATATCTTTGATGTACTTAGTTTGAGAGATGAAATTCCTCCATCTGTTTGGTAGACTTGCAATCCCAAGAAGAAATTCAATTCACCCAACATTGACATTTTGAATTCTTTCTTCATTTCATAGGAAAAATATACACTTAGGATTTGAATATTGCTTCCAAATATGATATCATCCACATAGACAACCACAATCATCATATTTTTATCTTCGATCTTTAGGTAAAGATTACTTTCAGTGGATCCTCTTTTAAAACCTTTTTGTTTCAAGTAACTATCTGGGCTTTAAAACCACTCTTTTGGAGCTTGTTTGAGACCATAGAGTGCCTTATTCAATTTACAGAAATAATCTTTGTTTTCTGAAAAGAGAAACCCTTCAGGTTGTTCAATATATACTTCTTCTTCTAGTTTTCCATTCAAGAATGCAGACTTGACATCCATTTGATATACTTTGAAATTTTTATGGCATGGCAGTGCTAAAAACATTATGATTGCTTCAAGTCATGCTACATGAGCATAAGTTTCTTCAAAATAAATACCTTCCACTAGGGCATACCCCTTACAAACCAATCTTTATTTGTTCCTTATTACTTGTCCATCTTGATTGAACTTGTTTTTGAAAATCCATTTGGTTCCTACAATGTTCTTATCTTTAGATCTTGGGACAAGTTCCTAGGTCTCATTTGTCTCAATATGATCTATTTCTTCATTCATGGATTTGACCCATTCATCACTTTTGCTTGCTTATGTAAAATTCTTGGGTTCAACTATTGAGAGTGGGGCTTGTTCAACACCTGGTAGTTGTCTTATTGTTATGACTCCAGCATTTTTATCACCCATGATGTGTGACTCAGGATGATTCTTTTGTATCTTTATAGAAGGAGTTTTAGTGTCGTGTCTAGGGAAGTCTTCTTCGTCTTCCTGTGTATCTTCCTTCTCTTTGTTTTCTTCTTTGTTATGAATGCTCTCGTCCTTTTGCAAGTCTTTTATTTCATCATCACATGTATTTTCAATATTGTCAATATTTTCATCTTTCCTTGGTTTTATATCATCTACTTTCACATCAGCACTTTCTACAACTTTATGTAACCTTTTATTGTAACACCTATATGCCCTTTTGGTGGATGAGTATCCTAGAAATATTCCTTCATCAGTCCTAGAGTTGAACTTTCCACGGTCATCCTCATTTCTTTTGATGTAACAATTATCGCCAAACACTTTAAAATATTTGACTAAGGCTGGTCTTCCATACCACAATTTGTAGGGGGTCTTATCCTTATTCACTCCGAGTTTCCCTTTGTTAAGCATGTAGACAGCTATGTATACAACTTCTCTCCAAAATGAATCTGGCATTTTTGCTTCATTAAGCATTGTTCTGGCAGCTTCTTGGAATGTTTTGTTTTTTCTTTCAACAACCCCATTCTACTGAGGAGTTTTTGCAGCTGAAAACTGTCTCTTTATTCCATGACCTTCACATAACTCATTGAATTCATTGGAAGTAAATTCTCCCCCAATATCTGATCTAAGACACTTGATTTTCATACCTGACTCATTTTCATCCATTGCCTTGAAGATTTTAAATTTTTCAAAGGCTTCTAATTTTTCTTTGAGAAATGTCACCCAAGTCATCCTTGTGTAATCATTAGTGAGCAACATGAAATAGTGATATCCTTGCAGGATTTTAGTTCTGGTTGGTCTACAAAGGTCTGTGTGTATTATTTCCAGAGGGTGTGAGGTCATATGTTCTTTTATTTTCGAACTGGCTCTGGTTTGCTTCCCATGTTGACAATGTTTACACACAGAGTTTAGAGGAACTACAATCTTAGGTGGATCTCTTACAACTTCCTTTGTGCTTATTTTGACAAGATTGTCAAAACCTAAATGTCCCAACCTTGTGTTCCATAACCAACTTTCATCTACCATACTTAAGTAACATTGGTTTTCATTTTCTAAGATGTATACATTGTTTGTATTTCTCGTAGAAAAGCCAACAACCTTTCCTTATTCTGATCCAGGAGGATATTGGTGGCCACCCACCTATTCCACTTGGACCCCCACCATTGTTTCTTTCAATTTTTCAGTTTCCTTAATTGTAGCACAATTTACTATTTTTGGCAGTTTTCGGGTCCTAAACTTCCGGAGCCGTTTTGAGGCCCTAAACGACGTTTTTTTAGCACCGAATGGTCAAGAAAATATGAGTCTATTCTAGACTCAATGTTTGTTGTTTGTGGATGTATTCCTTAAATAGATATTTCTAACGATGTATCATGTGCGTCAAACGGAGGTAGTATGCCAAAGTTACGACCCCAGGAAATTGATGTACCAAGTTACCCAACGGGGCCCACATTCTGGCATTTCACCTCCTAGGGTTAGGTTTTTGGATGTGTAGGGATTCCATTGTTTCTCAATAATATATAGGCCTTTGAGCCTCAGTGTAACAGAGATTTCCGAGGCATGTAGCCACCACATCTCTTCTCAGAGATAAGCTACTAGCACTCTAGCTAGTTTATTTCCATTATGTATGTAAACAAGTTTCAGTTCTTTGATTAATGAAATGAAGTGTTATTTCCACTGCATATTTGTTTCTATGGTTGTTTGTGTATTCTGTTGTGTTCCTGCATAAATCTAGATCAGTGGTATCAGAGAAGTCTTCTCTTTCTCGATCCTTCTTTGCATGTCCCCAACAAGGGCAAGTTATAAAGAGTTAGGGCTCAATCTGGTTGAACCTTTGCAAGATCAGCCTCACAAATCCCAATAACCTCCCATGGGAGACGAAAAGAAAGACAAGGGTGCAAAAGATCCTATCAAAATGTTGCTCGAGGAGGCCCTTGAAAAACAAAGGAACGCAATGATGGATAACTTCGCCCAGATCCTTCAACGACTTCCCACTAGTGGCGCGTCTACATCTAGCAGCCACTCTGGAGGCTCAACCCCTTTTAAGGTACAGGTAAACTTCGACATTCCCATATTTGATGGTCGAATAGATGTAGACGCCATAGATATATGGTTCAATCTATTAGAAGGATATTTCTCAGTTCATGACTTTTCCAACTAGGAAAAGATTACTTTTTCACTACTCAAAGTTGCCCCCCATGTCAAGGACTGGTGGGAAACCTACTGTGAGAGAAAGGATGAGGAGGAACCCTCTATGTTCTCGTCCATACCCACTTGGAATTCTTTTCTAGATGCCATAAAGGGACAATATTATCCCATGGTGAGCTATGAGGACAAGTACATACAATGGACTACGCTGCGGTAGCAAAGAGATCAAGATGTGCATGAGCTGACGAATCTATTTCATACCCTGTGCACCAAGTTGGGTATCAAAGATTCAAAGAAAAACTTGGTGCTGAAGTACTGCAATTGTCTGCACAGATACATTTAGGAGGAAATGGATTTCCTCAACATCTCCTCGCTTGGTGCGGCATACTGGTATGCTACCAAAATTGAGCAAAAATTCAAACAGAAAAAGTGAGACTTTAGATGTGTGAATCAGAAGCAAGTGAAAGGTGCCCCCAAACCGCAAAACCAAGGACACAGCCAAGGAATGGTGACTAAATACAACTTGCCAAATATGCAAGCAAAGGGAAACACTGCAAAACCAAAGAAGGAAGTGGGAAAGTGGTGCAAGTTCCATAAGAGCCCCACTCACAACACAAGTGAGTGTCAGGCCAAGTAGTCACTGGTGGCCAAGATAAAGGCTTCTAAATCAAATGCATACTTTGACACTGAATCAGAACCTGAGAAGGGGAATGACAGAGGGAAGAATATTATCAATGTAGATCCCAATGCCATCATTGCCACCATGAATATCCAAAAGGAAGAACCAGAAGATTCAGAGGAGGAGGAGCGTCTTTTCCACTCCCATATGTGGGTAAAGGGTTCCCCACTATAGTTCATTGTCGACAGTGGGAGCCAAAAGAAACTCATTTCAGTAGATTTCATGAAGCAGTTGGGCTTGCTGACCACATCACACCCACATCCATACACCATCGGGTGGCTTCACCAAGGATGGGATCTCCGCGTCAGCCAGCAGTGCCTCCTTCCCTATAGCATCAAGCCCTTCACCGATGAGGTATTATGTGATATTGCTCCTCTTGATGTTTGTGATGTATTATTAGGTCAACCATACTTATGGAAGTGACATGCTTTGTATGAGTCCTGGCCTCACGTTTTTATTGTTACATTGGGAAATAAGTTGTACAGGATACCAGATGTACCACCTCCTGCCGCTATCTCTTTGGTTACTGCAAAATAATGCAGTAAGCTCATTTCCAAAACTGGGAAATTTGTTTTCTTGATGATTTGCACTCAAGGCAAGAAGAAGATTGTGGCCACGACCTCCAGACAGGGCCCCTTTGCACAACAAAAACAAATGGACAAGGTCATGGAGGAGTATTGGGACATATTCACCTCACCCACAGGGGTTCCTCTGCACTATCAAGTCAAGCACCCCATTGATCTGACCCTAGGTGTGTCGCTACCCAATGGACCGATCTATCGATGCTCTATTCTAGAGAATGATGAAATCAAGAGGTAAATTCAGGAGCTGTTGCAAAAGGGTCACATCCGGCCAAGTTCATCACCCTATGGGAGCCCGATCGTGTTGGTACAGAAGAAGGATGGGACTTGGAGACTCGGTATTGACTATCGGGTGCTGAACAATATCACTGTTTGAAATAGGTACCCGATCCCATGGATTGATGACCTCCTGGACAAGCTTAAAGGGGTGAAATATTTTAGCAAGATCAACTTAAAGTTTGGGTATCACCGGGTACCAATCGAACCGATCAATGTGTGGAAGACTGCCTTCAAAGCCAAGGAGGGTCTTTTTGAATGGTTGGTCATGCCTTTCGGGCTGACGAATGCTCCCACAACCTTCATGAGATTGATGGACGACATCTTGTGGACATTCACCAACTCATTTTTAGTAGTGTACTTGGATGACATCTTGATATTCATCCAAACTTGGGAAGAGCACCTCCACCACATCCGACAGGTCCTCCAAACACTAGGAAGCACAAGTTGTGTGCCAATTTGGACAAGTGCACTTTTGGCATGACCCAGGTTCAATATCTGGATACATCATTGATGAGTGTGGGGTACATGTGGATCCAACCAAGATCCAAGTCATTCGGGATTGGCTAGCCCCAACTACTCTAACAGAGCTTCACAGCTTTCTGGGTCTTGCTAATTTCTACCGTAGGTTCATTTTGGGATTCTCTCAGATCACTTGGCCCTTGAGTCAAGTCACCAAAGGAGCGAAAGAAAAATTCTTCTGGTTGAAAACTCAACAGAAGTCATTTACAGAATTGAAACATCACCTCTGTTGTGCCCCAGTGCTCACATTACTAGACTTGCAACAACCATTTGAGATCAAGACAGATGCCTCTGACTATGCTATTGGGGCAATCCTAACTCAACAAGGGAATACAGTGGCATATCACAGTGAGACACTTTCCAACACAGTCCACAAATATCTCACTTATGACAAAGAGATGTATTCCATTGTACAATCTTGTCGACAATGGAAGCATTACATTTTGGGGAAGGAAACGATCATCCACATAGACCACCGACCCCTATAGTTCATACAGACACAAGGAAAGTTACAGAACGATCGCCATCAAAAGTGGTCCACATATCTACAACAATTTCATTTGAACATCAAGTAAAAGAAGGGAAGCACCAATAATGTTGCAAACTCCCTTAGCCAACCACCGATCGTGGCGATAACCACCGTGCTCAACTCTTGTGCGCACGAGACTTCTGATTGGATGCTTCTCTACAAGAGTGATCCAAAATTCAGCCACACATACAGGATGCTCTTGGAGGGAAATAAAGTTCCAAATTTTCACCTCTAGGATGCACTACTATGTCACATGGGACACCTTTGTGTTCCTTCAAGTGAGTGTGCCAAGATGATTTGGGAAGCACACTACAGTTGGGTCGCTAGGAATTTTGGTGTCGATAAAATAGTGGCAGTACTACAGAAGTATTTCTATTGGCCAAACCTTCAACAGGACGTCAAGAAGTACATACGATCCTGCATTGACTACACCATTGCCAAACCATCCATCAAGAAGCAAGGCCTCTATACTCCATTGCCTACCCCTAGTCGACCTTAGGAATCCATCTCCATGGATTACATGTCGGGCCTTCCTTCTACTAAGCATGGCAATGACTGTGTGTTCATGGTCATCGACATATTCTCAAAGATGGCCATAATGGCGGCTTGCAAGAAGAATATCACAGCAGAAGCCACTACTAAACTCTTTTTTGAACGAGTGTGGGTACACTTTGGGATCCCATAGTCTATAATCTCAGGTCGAGACAACAGGTTCCATAGTACATTCTGTTCTAGCCTATGGTCAATGCTAGACACCAAGCTCACAAAGTCCACAGCTTTCCATCCCCAGACTGATGTCCAGACAAAGGTCGTCAACAGAATGAGCATACACATTTTGCGCATGTAAAACTCAAAGCATCCATGCAAATGGGATGAGAGACTCCCCTATGTATAACATAGCTATAACCAGGCCCTCCACAGCTAAACCGACCACAGCCTCTTTCAGGTGGGCTTGGGATTCCAGCCATTATGTCCCATTGACATAGCCATGCCATTTGCAGCTACTCAGGTTGATCCGGCTCATGTTTGGTCTGAAGTTTCCAAGGCGAATGGCTTCATCGAGTACATTCAGCACATTCACCAATAGGTTCATGACATATTGGATAGATCCAATTCTAAGTACAAGCAGTGGCATGATCAGCATCGGGTGCAACACAACTTCCAGGTGGGCGACAAAGTGTGGCTACATTTGCAGAAGGAGCGCCTCACTGGACCCCACTTCAAGCTTCACCCGCTCCGTATGGGCCATACACCATCACCAAGGCTTTCAGGGACAATTCCTTTGAGCTCAGTATTCCACCATTCCTTGGTCTACACCCAGTGTTCAATGTGGACCACCTTCGACCCTACTTTCCACCTCTATTGGACACATCAGATGTGGCAGAACAACTCACACCAATAGAGTTAAACCTCGACTGCATGGAATAAGACACAACTGATCATATTATGGACAGACAAATCAAGGACACATGCCAGCAGCAAATCCATCTATATTGAGTTGTCAAAGCAGGACAACTCCTTCACCAGGGAAAGTGGCTCACCAGGGACCAAGTTCAGCAGAAGTTTCCTCATCTCATCGAGGAACTCAATGCAATGGGGACCATTGCTTCCTAAGGGGGGAGGAATGATCCAAGAGGATAGTGGTGGCCACCCACCTATTCCACTTGGACCCCCACCATTTTTTCTTTCAGTTTTCCAGTTTCCTTAATTGTAGCACAATTTACTATTTTTGGCAATTTTCAGGTCCTAAACTTCTAGAGTCGTTTTAAGGCCCTAAACGACGTTTTTTCGACATCGAATGGTCAGGAAAATATGAGTTTATTTTGGGCTCAATATTTGTCATTTAGGGATGTAGTCCTTGAATAAATATTTCTAACGATGTATCATGTGCGTCAAACGGAGGTAGTATGCCAAAATTACGACCCCAGGAAATTGATGTACCAAGTTACCCAACGGGGCCCACATTCTGGCGTTTCACCTCCTAGGATTAGGTTTTTGGATGTGTAGGGTTTCCATTGTTTCTCAATAATATATAGGCCTTTGAGCTTCATTATAACAGAGAGTTCAGAGGCATGTAGCCGCCACATCTCTTCTCAGAAATAAGCTACTAGCACTCTAGCTAGTTTATTTCCATTCTGTATGTAAACAAGTTTCAGTTCTTTGATTAATGAAATGAAGTGTTATTTCCACTGCATCTTTGTTTCTATGGTTTTTTGTGTATTCTTTTGCATTCCTGCATAAATCTGGATCAGGTTCCTTATTCTTGATTTCACATTTTTCTTAGTCAAAGATACAAATGTTTCCTTGGTCTCATGTTTGACTTACATTGAGAAGATTACACTTGAGGTTTTCAACTAGCAAAACATTTTCTTCGTTGATCTTGCTGTTGACAACATTTGTTCCTTTGCCGATTATTTTGGAGGATAGACTATCTTCAAAAGTGACTTTTCCCTTATTATCTAGTGTTATGAATTTCCTTGGGTCACTGGTCATATGTTTTGAACAATCACTGTCCAAGTTCCACAAGTTTTGGATTCCGGTTGCACATAAAGCAATCATGGAAATTTCATTTTCTTCCTTTTCTCTCCAATACTTCTTTTGTTTGGTGTTCTCAGATTTGATTACAACAGTATTCCTTGTAGGAGTCTTAAGTTTACAATCTCTTGCCATATGTCCATCGTTATTACACTTATAACATTCTATGTCATATTTTTGGAGTAGTGTAAAAATATTCTTATTTCCCTTCGACTTATTACTTGATGACTTCTTCTTGTATTTAGAAACATTTCTTTCAATTCTGCAATTTAAGGCTTTATGACCAAAATTATTACAAGAATAGCAGTGAACTAAAAACATCTATAGATATATTTTTGGTCTCTTGGGTGATATATTATTTATATTTTTATCTTGAGAAATTAAGCCTACTTTCTTGCTTCCTTCCTTTTTAGTTGGAGTCTTTAGTACTTCAACATAGCTTTTCTTACTTCCTTCTTGATTGGTGACAGGAAAACTCTTTGGATTCTTCTTTTTAATGAACCCCAAACCAAACCTATCACTTGATCGTCTTTGGCTACTCATAATGTCATCTAGAATCCTTGAGCTATTCTCAAACTTTGATTTGATAGATCCTTCATCAAGATTTCTCTTGAATTGCATGATTTCTTCTACGAGATTTTCAGACTCCTGTATTCTTCTTTTGAGCTATAGGTTTAGGTCCTCCTAACCTTTTTGGCATCTAGAATTTGACCTTCCAACTGACTGATGATGAGATTTGATTGTATTTTCTTTTTCCTACATTTCTCAAGTTCTTCAATGGCGCTAACAAGTTCATCTCTTAGGTTTACTTCTCCTTCTACATCTGAGTCACTATTTGAGGCTTGAGTATCTAGGCCCCTAAATAAAAATTCAGTTTCTTCAGCTTCACTTCCATCTGAATCTTCACTATCTTGCATGGTGTAAAATTTTCTTTCTCCCATAGGGTTTTTTCTTGTTTCCTGGTTTACCCTTTTTGAAATTCAAAGTTTCCTTTTCTTTATTCTCATCTTGTTTAGTGTAGGTGCATTTAGGGGGGAAATGTCCAATCCTTCCACAATTAAAACATTTTAAAGGTAACTTCCCCTTGTATTTTCCAGTCCCTCTCTCAAGTTTATTAATGAAAATAGCTTCCTCATAATTTGGGTTTTCTGATTGATTTTTTAAGGAGGCTTTAAAAGCTGCTTCTTTTCTTGAAGATCCATTTTGTCATGTTCTCATCTCATACACAATGAGAATTCCATGTAACTCATCCATTGTTACCTTTTTAAGATCATCTTGTTCTTCTAAGGTGGATACCTTTGGGTCATATCTCATTGGTAATGTTCTTAGTACCTTGCTTACCACTTCCTTTTCTTTTAATTTTCCTCCGAGCCCTTTGATTGCATTAATAACTTCATCTACATAAAGAAGGTATTCACCAATATTCTCTTCTTATTTCATGTTAAGACTTTCAAATTGACCTTTATATGTTTGAAGTTTGGATTCTTTGACCTTAGATTCTCCTTCATAGATAATTTTCAACTTGTTTAGCAGATGTGCATTGCATAACTTTAGTAAATATCGAATTTGTTAAACCACTTAAGATTGTGTTTAGGGATTTGGCATTACCTTCATATTCACCTAGTTCAACTCTGTCATTAAGGTATCAGTTTCCTATTTTAAGCTCCTTTTCTGTTGCTTCCCAAACCATCCATCCCAAGGACATCATATGACACCTCATTCTTACACTCCAGTAAGCATGATTTTCTCCGGTAAATCGTGGAGGTTTGTTAGTGTCCAATCCTTCTTGTTGATCCATTGTGATTTTTGGATGGGATCTTCCTTCCAGTGGTTAAGCTATTGTGAAGGAACCTGCTCTAATACCAATTGTTGGTTTATCCCATAATACTGAGAGGGTGGGTGAATCAGTATTGTCTCTTTTTCTTAAAATACACAAAAATCAACAATCAATATACAAATTTTATCATGGAAACATAAAAGGGAAAACCACCAACACAAATTCATTAATAAGATGAATTTACAAAACTCTTTATCTGCTACTACAAAAAGGATGTAAACACACCCTAGGTTTTTCCTGGAACTACAGACAAGGATGCTACAACACCCCTATGATTTTCTACCTGCTTCAACAGACAAGGATGCTACAACACCATGTTCTCCAGCTACGACTGGAAGGAAGCTTCGACCCCCTGCAGACCTGTGGCGTGACCTAGCACCACCCTACCACCATGTACTGATTTTCTCAGTCTTTTGGAATAGTTGTAAACTATCCACTTTGGAATCTGTCAAGCTTACTAACAGAGACACTAATTCTTTACTCATTCATTCAATAAATACCCTTTACCTATTTCTTATCAACGCATCTCTCCATAACTGCACTCTTTCGTTTTGGATCGTGACTGTTTACTTACAGATACAACTATTCATCATCTACCCATTCAACCGTCGCATCATTTCATCGTTAAGTTTTAGCAAAGGTATCATTTCGTTCTTCCCACAACTCAGAATTCATTTTCGCAACCCTATTTATCATTTTCTGGTGCTCTTGTAATCTTCTTCTCCAAATACATTCCGGACAGTTGATCTTATGTCTGAATCTCTCTGGGTCGTTGATCTACTCTACCGATTTCTCTTTTGAATCGTATCTCTGCACCAGGTTTTTGTTTCAATGATTCCCCATCGTTGATCTTCATCGGGGTTCTCCATGAGTGTCGATCTCCAGATTGCAGGATGTCGGATGCAGGATGCGAAAATGTAACATTTCTTAAAATCGTATCTCGACTTATTAGGGAAATTTTGAAGTCTAAAATGGGCCTCATAAGAGATATAATAAAATATTATGAGTTAGGCATTTTGTGGAGAAGATATGTTTACAACTCATCTCTTATAGTATAACCAATGCAACTATGGTTAAATTAAATTGAAAAGATGTCTAAAATAAAACCAATAAAAAAATCATCTTTGATATGACTAAAAGTAAAGTACTTTTGAGTACATAAATTACTTTTTAATATAATATTATGAATGTACTTATAAAATAATGTACTCATAAAATAAAATATATTAATTTTGAAATTTGAAACATAAGTTACTTTTTCAATATTCAAAAAATGTTTTTAAACCATGCATTTATAATTTTGAATTTTAAACATAAAGTTAAATTTAAATGAATAAATTGTAATTTCTTATATATATATTAAAAATAAAAATTAATTTTAAAATATAATTATAAAACTATAAATTAAAAAAAAACATTTTTTCAATTTATTTTTCATCTTTTTAATACACCTTCAAAAACACTTGTAAACTCATTTTTAATAGTTTCTTATGATATATATTATGTATAGACCATATCGTTTTTAAAAAAAAGTGTTAATATTGGGATGAAGGAATAGTACATAAATTTCTACCACGAAAAAGTTGAGTTAATATTAGGCAAATGACATTATATGTAATAAACATTATTATTATATGTATTAAAAAATTTAATAATATAAAATTTTATTATGATATAATAGTTCATTCAAATTGGTACATTAAAGTTTTATGTATGTATTTGGTTTTGTAACTTGAATGTACGTGTCTAATTTATGTTGTCATAGATACAGGTGTTTCAAACGTTAAAAGTTGATAGTAAAATATGAACCTTGAATAATACCTAAATTTTAAAAAGAAATCGTCTTAATATTGAAATTCAACCGGATGAAAATATATATAGTGATTTATTATAATATAATATTTTATTTTTATAAAATAAATAAATATATTTTTTATATTTAAATAATAACTATAATAGATTATTATATAGTAAGTATTTAAAAAACAAAAACTATTAATCATCAAATTGTTTTTATTGTAAGATCACATTGTTTATATTATAAGATGTTAAGTTATTTTGATTTTAAATAAAGATTTGGCATATATATTTTAAATATTGAAAAAGTAATTACATAATTTTAGTTTTGAATAGACAATTTACTTTTTGGTATTTGTAATTTATTTTATATTGAAATATAAAAAAGTAATTACATTTGAATAAAACATTTAGTTTTTTGGTATTTGTAATTTATTTTATATTGAAATATAAATAATATTTTTCTTTCTAAGTACTTTCAAAGTACTTTAGTACATTTATATTATATTCAAAAATAATCTATGAGTACTATTTTCACTATGAGTACTTTACTTACAACATTGATATAGTTAACTATGGGTTTTCACTCACCATTTACAATTTGACAAATAAGCATCATTGACTCAACCAATGCCACCTCAACTATTATAGATGATGTCATCCTCTAGAACGGATTGGTTCTTTTAAAGTTGATTTTGATAATACATTTTTTGTTTTGAGGCCCATTTTTTACCTCAAAATTTCCCTAATTTGAGTCCACCTTTCGCTTTCCAAACTTTCCTTTCCGCAAACTCCTTTCTGCACCACGGAATGTGGAAGTTGGAAACTTAATGTTTCACGACTTCGACTAATTTATTTTCCCCCTTTCCGCTTTCCACACTTCTTTTTCCAAATCGTTGATATGTTTTAGCAAAACTAATCTCAGTCGTCCGATCTTGATCTTTTGCAGAACTTTGTATTTTTTGCCTAACCGTCGGATCTAGTGCAGGACTAATATAAGCCGCCTGATCTTGATTGTTGCGGAACCAACTTCCTGGATTTCTGCTTTTTGGACTTGTCTTTCCGCAAGCTCCTTTCCGCACTCTAGAATACGGAAGTCAAGACTTCGGCTAATTCCTTTCCGCAATTCTTTTTCCGAACCATTGATCTATTTTAGCGGAACTAATCTCAGCCGTATGATATTGATCTTTTGCGGAACTTTGGATTTTCAGCTGAACTATCAGAACTAATACTTAACCATTGGATCTAGTGCAAGATTAATATAAGTTGTCTAATCTTAATCCTTCATGAAACTTTATCACTTCACACGTGTTTAACCTCTGTGCTAGTTCATTCAACAAGAAAATTGTGAGTCATCGATTTACTTGGATGATTGATCTCAGTCATTCAATTTGCTATAGGGTTATTCGTTTGTCATTTAACCTGCAACCTGCAATAGGTTTATTCCTTTGTTATTCTGATGGTTTCATCCTGCCATCATATCTTTGACTTCCGTCAACATTTTTGACATCAATGACAACCATTTTACTCAACAATCTTTGACATTAAATAATGCTTAACTGACTCCGAAGTGAAATCGCCATCTAACTGGATGTATTATCACTTAGTTAGAATACTAACTTAAGTGTCATAGTGCTTTAACTCAAGTATCGACATGAAAACACTTTATTACCTGAAGTGTCATATTTTAGTTTAAGTAAAGTATAAACACTTTATTAACTGAAGTGTCATCTTTTAATTTAACTAAAGTATAAAAAGTTTAGTTAACTAGTTCATCTTTATTAACACTTGGTTAACTATTATTAACTAAATCATGTTGATTGATTTACTTTGGAGTGATCACTGTGAGTTCTTTAATTAACTGAAGCACACATTGTGGATTTGACTAAATCTCACACATTTGAGTTCACTTAGTCATCACATAGGCAATTCAAATTCTCTTTTTCTTTTGTTTTTCTCTGTGTGTTATCTCATTATATTTTTATCTTTACTTCATAGTCAATATGGATTAACTTTAATTAGCTATCATATCATATTATACTCAGAATAATTGTCTAATGATGTGATCATATTATATTACTTTGAATAAAATGATCATATTCTAAATTAATTCACTTTGGAGGTAGCTAATCTCTAAATGAGACTTAATAGCAATTGATGACCATCGTTAGAAATACAGCACACACCATTTCATGCTTCAACATGCAAATCATATGCCTTTATAACTAAAGCCCCAACCCATGGGTACCCACTATAGCTAGGGTTCCACATGAGAATCAACTACCTATATAACTGGAGGTCTACCCCATAGGTACCTACTATAAGTAGAGGTCCACATGAGAATCATGACTTGATATACACACAAGTACTATGCCTTGTACTACAATACTTTAAAACATCATCACTTTGATAAATCAAATCATTCACATCAACACATGAGGAATATCCTTTATAACTGAAGGCTTAGTCATCCTTAGGTCCGACCTAAGAATCTACTCCAAGTTACTAATCCCAACTCAGTCTCTATACCTCAACACATGAGTCCCAATCCTAGTTGCACAAGATTGGATTGTATAAAGACTCATGATGTTGTACATTAATAGTCCCTCTTAGCAAGGGAGGAATTCTCTGTCATACCAAGATTGTCTCGTAAGTACCTAAACTTTGTCATTGATGAAGGATTTGTTAACACATCTACAATCTACTCATTAGTAGCAATGTACTAGAGTTTCAATGTACCTTTCTACACCATGTCTCGAATGAAGTGGTACTTCATTTCAATGTGGTTCGACTTATCATGAAACATAGGGTTTTAAGAAAGTTTGGTGCATCTTTGATTATCACACATAACAACTGTAGGTTCAATTCTTTCACCGAATAACCTGGCAAGTAGATTTCTCAACTACACTGCTTCTCTTTAGGAAGTACTAGCAGCAATGTATTTTACCTCAATAGTACTCTGAGCAACTTAGCCCTGCTTCCTTCTGGACCAAGAGATCATAGCAGAACCCAAGCTATAATAGTAGTTGAATGTACTATTATGGTCTGCAATGCTACCACCATAATCATATTCAGTATAACCAAGTAATAACAACCCTCCACTGGAGGCATACCTGAGTTCATAATGTTGGAGCAATAATCCACCTTAGTACCTTAATGATCTACCTAAGAGACATAATCATTAGCCTTGTTCTTATGGTCTATGGTATAACTTAGGTTATATTGATCAATACTGGACAAATAGGTGATTTTGGCTCATTAATTGATAGTTGAGGCACTCTAGTTTAATCATTCTGACATTTCAGACTATTGCATTAATTGAAAACCACTCCCAACTTTGACTAGGGTCACTAGTGTGTGAATGAGGTTATTTTGTGGTCTTGTTAAGCAATTTTTTGTCTGCTAGGGACTCTCCCACTCACCCATGTGCTCTCCCATGCTTTCCTTCCCTCATTTATGAACTAGACATGCTTATTACCTATTCACACATGGTTTCATGATTGTTTCGTTAGGTTTGGGAGCCTATTGGTCAACCTGGGGAGGGTTAGGGGTCAAATCCTATTCTAACACTTGTATGCATTTACATGGCCTCCAAGGGCTCTTGAATATTCTCCAATGTACTATAAATATGCATCAGACATATCTACAAGTTGTGTGTTGTAATATAATGGTAAAATATTAGCACTATTCACATGTGTTATTCCAGCTATTTTTAGTCTCTTTATTGTTCTCTTGCATATTTTGTCAAATAACTTTGATTGTGAATATTTCTCTAGCTCCTAGATCTAAATGAGAAGCAATTCTCACATGGTATCAGAGCTAGTTGGAGCTAAAAACAAATCTAGAGAGGTTTGATTTGTTGTTTAGGGCATATTTCCTGTTTATCTAAGTGTTTTTCATTACAGGTGCCTACAACAAATTCATGGATTCAGAAGTAGTTCCTCTCCTTTCTCCATTCAACTATTCTGAGTAGAAGCCAAAAATGTGTGCATATATCAAGAGGCAATGTCTCTATGATGTCTCCATTGTTGCTATGAGCGAGTGAGAGTTCTCTGAAGAGAACTCTGATTGGCTTAATGATTGCTATAGAGCCTATGTAACTATGTGTCTCGGTATACCTCCTACAATGTTTTATCTCTTTGATTCAGTTGAGTACCCATTCGAGCTTTGGAGAAATATAGATGAAGCTCTTGGCATGCAGAAAGAAGATATGATTTATATGGAGAGAAATCAAGCGGGAACCTCCTTATGTGTTCTCCCTCCAAATATCTTGGCCTCATGTATTTGTTAATAAGTTGTTAGAAATGAAGAAGAAGAAGTAGACAAAGATTCAACAAATGATCCAACTCAATTTTCTTCCTATGTGGATTCCTCTCTTTTCCAAGAAGTTATTTTTCATGAATATAGCATACAAGTTGTTTCCATCACTAATGTTGAAGAGTTATATTTCCATTCTATGTCTTTCTCATCTGTGTCTTCTATTAAGAATGATGAAGATGTGTTTCTAGTTTGTGATCATAGTGATCCTTCTCTGGAAGATGGGTTTTCTTCATATGAGAGTATTGGTTCGAAAGATTTCCAGGGAGAATTTTGGAATTCAAGTGAAGATCTATCATTTCTTCACACTCTTTTTACCATGTATTCCTCCACCATGACTAGTAGAGTTCCTTCAAGCTCATTTGAAAATGAAGAAGCCTTTGCCATCACTATGGCGCACCTTCTTGGATTTGATTACAATCTTCCTTCGAAGTTGATGCTTCAAGAATTTTATGATTCAATTGGGGTCACCTATTTTCAATAAATTCAAGTCTCTTTTGTACATGGCACCCTGATTGAAGTTCAAGTCTGAAAAGCACCATTCGATCTCCCATCAATGCATTTCAACATGGTCCTATGATTCATCATGCAATTGTACATATTTCTGAGTTGGTTGAGCACATTCATAGTCATCTAGTTTGGAATGTATACATTTTTTGGTTTCTTAATTGTCATATCCATTTTTTAGGGGAGGTTTTGTCCCATGAGATTTTCCTCCTTACCTTTGTTACATGGATCAATAAAAATTTTGTTGTAAAAGGTGACTTGTGCCTTAGTTTTGAAGGCCTTAATAAATCATGTTGAATAAGTTGTACTACGTTGGGATTAAGGGGGGGTGTTGGAGAAATAATATACCTTAGTATCTTAATGATCTACCTAGGAGACATAATCATTATCCTGGTGCTTATGTTCTATGGTCTAAAGTAGGTTATACTGGTCAATACTGGTCAAATAGGTGATTTTGGATCATTAATGGATAGTTCA
Organism: Pseudotsuga menziesii; assembly: GCA_001517045.1. Classification (NCBI taxonomy): domain Eukaryota; kingdom Viridiplantae; phylum Streptophyta; class Pinopsida; order Pinales; family Pinaceae; genus Pseudotsuga; species Pseudotsuga menziesii. The sequence continues at coordinate 67,546 of LPNX011187110.1, read as the reverse complement.
GGTGCTCTAGTTTAATCATTCTGACATTTTAGACAGCTGCATTAATTGCAAACCACTTCCAACTTTGACTAGGGGCGCTAGTGTGTGGATGAGGTTGTTTTGTGGTCTCCTTGGGCATTTATTTGTATCCTAGGGATTCTCCCACTCACCCATGCGCTCTCCCATGCTTTCCTTCCCTCATTTATGAACCAGGCATGCTTCTTACCTATTCACACATGTCCACACATGGTTTCATGACTGTTTGGTTAGGTTTGGGAGCCTATTTGTCAACCTAAGGGGGTTTAGGGGTCAAATCCTATTATGACACTTGTATGCATTCACATGGCCTCCAAGGGCTCATGAATATTCTTTGATGTACTTTAAATATGTATCATACACATCTACAAGGTGTGATGTAATATAATGGTCAAATATTAGCATTACTCACATGTTTTATTCCAGTTATTTCCAGTCTCTTTGTTGTTCTCTTGCATATTTTATCAAACACTTTGAATGTGAATATTGATCTAGCTCCTAGATCTAATTGAGAAGCAATTTTCACACATAAGAAATTGTACCTTGAAGGTACTGTTGGGGCCTGGAAGTTTGCAGGCGACAACAGTGAAGGATTCTCCCCAATCAACGTTCCCAACTAGCCCGTTAACTGTTTGGTATAGGGAATCCGTCTGGTTTGCGGTCCGGCTACCGTAGTTCAAGGTAACAAAAACAAAGGGTTTTACCGGTTGTGTCCCGGTCCACCGAGTTTTGTATTTTTGACTTAAAAGTATGAAATGCAAAAGCCTAACTAACAATGAAGGGTGATAAAGACGCAAGGAACTACACAATGTGATGCACAGGTTCTTACCTCTCGTCTTAGACTCACAGGCATCAAAATCACATATGCAGTAATGAAACTAACTATCTATCTAACTAACTATATATGCACCTATCCCTGAGAAGCCAAAATATGATTTATTTTATGAGTAATGTGTATTATTCATGCATTATAAACAGAAATTACAGGTAGCTGATATTTTCTCTATAACACATGAAAGATTAAAGGTATTTCAACAATCAGATAGTCAACTGTTTCATAAGCAGCATACATTACTAATAGTGGAAATCTTCATGAAATAAACCGGAAAACATTCATACAAGAACATAGGTTCAATGAGTTAGAACGGTCTCACAGTTGATGGACATAAAGCTGAAAACGAAATAGTTCCTCTTCAACAATTCCATAGCACAACATTTGAATATTCCACTAAACTTCCTCCAACAGGAAAACTGTAATTTTCTATTGCAAAAGGAAATAGTTCTTCTTACAATATGTCTTCACGAGTCTTACTGGGAAAAAGTCCTTCTTTCTTCTAAGTCTTTTACATTTATACAAAAAGGGTCAAACTGTTGGGCTGCCCAAAGTGGCCTTTGGGATTCCCAACATTCTATTTTTCTTAAATGTTTTACAAAAATTAGTTACAAACCATAATGATAACCGACCCTTCATGAGGAAGGGCCCACTTGACTATCCAGAAACTTCCTCCACGCTGCAGCCTCATTAGCGATGCCTTCAAAAGTACAAGGTTCTAAAAACTGAATATTTATCTCAAATTTCTCAGCTTGTTTCTTGATAGCCTCTACCCTAGACATACTCAAACAGAGCTGATCTTCAAGAAGCAGTATACTGATAGCTGGGTGATCTACTTGGTGTCTCAATATTAGATCATCCATGGCTCTGATATCCTGCACCTTAGCTTCTTCCTCCTGGAATCTCTTCTGTAATAGCTCTACAAAGGCATCGTGATCTGGAAATGCTTCAAGCCTCTCCTCCGCTTTTATCTGGCACCAGTTGAATGTATTGAGAAGGCTTCTGAAGAATTCGGTGCATAATCCCTTCGTCTTCTTCACTACCTTCTTGAAGTCTTCAGCAGTATTTATAGCAAACTCCACTAGGTTATAGTCCCGTTTGAGGGCCTGCTGGTCTTTTGCCGGTAGCTCTGCTGGGTTTTCCTCGTTTTTCTCCAACCTTTCCATTCATACAGTCAGGACCTCTAGGACGTCCTGGGACCTGTCCACAAAGAAGGATGCAGTTTCCAGTATCTCCTCCAATCGGCCTTCGATCTACAGGACTTTACACCTTTCTTTTTCAACAGCAGTCTGCAGCTGCAGCATCTTGGTTTTCTGGGTCAATACATGCTGCTTGAGAGGCTGAAGATCGACCTGCTATTCCCTTGCCACTTCCAAAGCAATGTTCAAAGCAGGGATCTGCTCCTGATGTTCCTTTCTCATCTCTTAATTGTGCATATCGTTTTCCTGCAGGAGGATCTTCAGCTGGTCTTGTAGGTCCTCCACCTTTTCCAGTAACCGCTCCTTCTCCTTCTTCAACTCTTGATCTTCTGCTTGCACTTGCTCAAGGCGTTCTTATGTAGTCTCCTGAGCCTGTCTCTCTTCATGTAGGGTCTGCAACTCAGCCTCAGCAATCTTCATCTCCCTCTGTAAGTGTTCAAATTTCTGCTTCAACCTGTTTCCTTCCTCTCTCTCTTTCCTCAAGGTATCTTTCAGCTGAGTAGAGATTTTCTTAGATGACTCCAGTTCAATCATCACCTTATTTATGTTATCTTCTGAGGCATCGATCATTGCAGCCCCAGCTCTCAGAGTGAACCTAGGATCCTGGTCTGTTCCTAACATCACCACCATATCCGTTATCATCTTTCCTGGTAGATCTCTCGCTTCAACTTTCCTTTCTGTCCTCTTGATTATCCTTTTCGTTGCTCTATCATAAAACACAGTGTTTAAATCAGGGATTTCCTTTCCCTTTTCCTGCACAAATGGGACCAGCTTGAGCGTGGGAACCCTTGGTATGCTGGTAGCAGGTACTTGAGGGGTCTGTACCTCGGGGTTCTCCACCTCCTGAGTCTGCCCTGCTACTGTTTCAGAAGCTGACTGTTGTGTCAACTTTATTCTTTCAGCTTCTTGCTTGTGGAGCTCCTCATCAAGCTTTCTCTTTGCTTCCTCTGTTTATTTTCTAGCTGCTTCCTCTACTTTATCTATTGCTTCCTAAGCAGCTCTTTTTTCTTCTGAATGAATGAATCCTTTTTGCAGCTTGTTTTTCCAACCTCTAGGCTTCTTCATTTCACTTTTTTGCTTCTTCTTCAGCCTTTTCCTGTTCATCCCCTTTTCCACCTTTGGTGGCGATCTTTTTCTTGAATATTCTCATTAGCATTATCATGTTTGGGGCATTTTGGAAGACAGATTCTTCCTTATCGAAATGGTGGTTATACTCAAAGTCTACCTTGTGTTCTTTGCAATTGTGGAGCTCCTCATCAAGCTTTCTCTTTGCTTCCTCTGTTTATTTTCTAGCTGCTTCCTCTACTTTATCTATTGCTTCCTAAGAAGCTCTTTTTTCTTCTGAATGAATGAATCCTTTTTCCAGCTTGTTTTTCCAACCTCTAGGCTTCTTCATTTCACTTTTTTGCTTCTTCTTCAGCCTTTTCCTGTTCATCCCCTTTTCCACCTTTGGTGGCGATCTTTTTCTTGAATCTTCTCATTAGCATTATCATGTTTGGGGCATTTTGGAAGACAGATTCGTCCTTATCGAAATGGTGGTTATACTCAAAGTGTACCTTGTGTTCTTTGCAATGCTCAATAACCTTGCCTCGGGTGTCATTTTTGCGGTAGGGCATCTCCCCAAAATGGAATTTCTCCAACTCCTCTATGAATTCAGCAACTTGTTTCACCTTGGTGAATTTGTAGCTTCCTAGCTTGAATTGAAAAGGAGGGTAGGCAGTCTTCTTGTGTTCGAACAGAAAACTGCCTATTCCATCAATGAACACTTGTCTGACTGCCTCCTTGTGGACTATGTAATCCGTTGCATATTTGGGCAGCAGTGAAGGTGTTTTTGATCCTCCAAACATCCGGAAGTACATGCCATTTTCAGTTAAGAAATAATCCGCATATTCTTCTATCACTTGCATGGCTTCTTCTGACATACAGTCACACTCCTTCCAGAAAATGATTGTGTACAGAGGCATAATGAAGTGCTCACAGAACTCTCTGTAATGGCTATGGTACTGGTGAGCCCACAATGGTCTATAAGCGGCATAAACAGGCATCCTTTCCCTGTCCCAGATGCACCTAAGACCGGGGAAATCCTGGTTGCACAATATGCAATCTATTAATATTGCACTCATGTAAAACTCCGATCTTTTCTTGGACTCTCCCTCCAAGGCTGAGGTCACGCAAGAAGAAAGACTGTTGGACACCATGCTGGCCCAATTGAAGACTGTGCCTTGAGTTGCCACATGAAAAATAATTGGTAGCCATTCAAATTTGAAGAGTCTGCCATGAGCTCTCCCAAATATTTTGTTCAGCGTCAAGGCTATGAATCTGTAGGGAGACCTCAAGCTCATTGTATCATACTCACTGGTCGGTCTGTGTCGGTAAT
>LPNX011187110.1:0-59796 GCA_001517045.1 Pseudotsuga menziesii | reverse complement strand
AAGGAGCTCAGGCTGAGTGTCAGTTATATAACTAGCCTTTCTTGAAGTAAGATGTCTTAATGCAAGCTCAATCAGATAATTTCCAAGGACATACTCAGCATATTCATTTCCCTCTCCTAGCTTAGTGACATTGTGCTTCATATAAGGCTCTCTTAATATCTTAATCAGGTTTGGGCTGCCCTTCTGAGGTAACCATAAGTGTGACCAATCTGAAGCAAAGTACCCATTCAGTCTTGCTGTCCAATCTCGGTTCAGGATCATTCCATAGCCATCAGGTATGTCTGCTACTACAATATCAATGTAATGACATATCCTTTCATTTGCAGACAATCGAATCAGAACATTCCATCTCCCCTGCTACTTTGACACTAGTTTTGTCAAGTTGAGTGACATCCCAAATAGTAGGTTTTAGTTGCCCATTAAGTTTTTTGCAAACTGCCAGAGGCATAACATTCATCGATGACCCAGAGTCCACCAAACAATTATGCACCTTATGATTCAAAATTTCAAGAGTCACAAGACAAGGTGGAGTGCTAGTTTTCATTGTCCTAGTTAATTCGATCTTTTCTTCCACAAGTTGGTTTTTTGTGGGAATTTCCTCTTTAATTCTGTCATCCTTTCCTTCCTCATCATCTTCCACAGGTTTGGCAGGTTCAACGAGTGGCTCTTTTTCCTATTTGCAAGTAGTGGCTTCATGTATGTCATCTTTAGAACTCACATCTTGCCTCTTGACTTTCTATTGCAATTCTTTACCCTTTAGAAGTATTGCATTGTCCTTAATTTCTAGGTTCTTATCTTTTGTGGCTAGAGGTGTATATTGAGATTTGAGAGCATCTTCTTCTGTGTTAAATAGTGAAGCCCCGTTCCATAAGAACATTGTATCATCATCTTGCTTCTTTATGGTATGTTCTTCTCCTCCTTTTTCACCATTGTCTTCAGTCAATTCGGGATTCAGCAGCTTATTCATTACCAAAGACATTGAATTCAACCATTGAGGGCACTTCTTCTCCGAGTGAGGTTGCTGGTGAAATGTACAGAAATTATCCCCCCCTATTTCTGTTATATTTATTGAGGCTAACTTTGGGGAAGGGATTTTCCATTGGTTGTTATCCTCTCTTTTCAAGTAACGGGGCTCATAAGTTTTTTGAATGTCCCTTCCCTTTTCCAGATCAATTATTCGCCTGGATAACTTCTGCATCATTTTCAGCATTCCCTGATAATCTAATGAGTGATCCTCTTTATGTTTGGACAACGGTAAAGCTCTTCTATCTGTAGTTTCCTTTCCAGATGGGTCCGGATAATCTTCTACACTTTCCCTATCAGCCTCTACTCTTTCGGCCTCTTCATAAGTTTCTACCAATGTAGGTTTGGCTTTCATTTTGGCAAACATGGCCAGCTCGGGTCCTAAGGCTGAGGTAAAATACTCAATTAAAACCTTGTCTGAAGGTATGTCAGTTTCAGAAGAGTTCTTTAGGTATATTGAAAATCTTTGAGTGAAACTACATACTTTCTCATTCTTCTCTTTTCTTAACAAACCAAGACCTTTCATTAATGAGGCATGTGTTTTTTGGGTGGTGTACTTACTTCTGAAAACCTTCTCGAAGGTGTCCCAATCAGGAATCGAATTTGTAGGGATACTGAAATACCAGAATGCTGTTGCTCCTTTCAGGGTGTGAGGGAACAGTCTACAGACCACATCTTCATATTCCCCAGCTCTTAGCCCTTCTAATGCTAGATAAAAACTTTGCAGGTGTTCGTCTACAGCAATCCTTTCTTTGGGGTCAAACCTAGGCAACAGCTTGTCAAAGCCTTGAGGTAAGTTATGCACAGGCGGTGTGAGGTTAAAAGGAGACCTTTCTCTCCATGCTGGTAATGGTTTGGGCTGATTTACATTGATTCCAGCCATAGGCACAACTACAAGAACAGGAGTCTGAACAAAGAAACACGCAGGATGAGAAAAGGTATTCTTACTTCAAAGGTATAACCGAAACCTGTAAGTACTTGGGTCAGGTTACAAGCTTCAAATATCTGCTGGTAAGGTAGTCTTAGGAAAACAACTTTCCACGGCCAGCCATGCACTGGTGGCCCTCCTTCTAGTGCCAATTCTGTTGGGGCCTAGAAATTCACAGGCGACAACAGTCAAGGATTCTCCCCGTTCAACGTTCCCAACTATCCCATTGACTGTTTGGTATAGGGAATCCATCCGGTTTGTGGTCCGGCTACCGTAGGTCAAGGTAACAAAAACAAAGGGTTTTACCGGTTGCGGCCTGGTCCACCGAGTTTTGTATTTTTGACTTAAAAGTATGCAATGCAAAATCCTGACTAATAATGAAGGGTGATAAAGATGCAAGGAACTACACAATGTGATGCGTAGGTTCTTACCTCTCGTCTTAGGCTCACAGGCATCAAAATCACATATGCAGTAATGAAACTAACTATCTATCTAACTAACTATATATGCACCTATCCCCGGAGTAATGTGTATTATTCATGCATTATAAAAAGAAATTACAGGTAGCTGATATTTTCTCTATAACACATGAAAGATTAAAGGTATTTCAACAATCAGATAGCCAACTGTTTCATAAGCAGCATACATTACTCATAGTGGAAATCTTCATGAAATAAACCAGAAAACATTAATACAAGAACATAGGTTCAATGAGTTAGAACGGTCTCACAGTTGATGGACATAAAGCTGAAAACAAAATAGTTCCTCTTCAACAATTCCATAGCACAACATTTGAATATTCCACTAAACTTCCTCCAACAGGAAAACTGTAATTTTCTATTGCAAAAGGAAATAGTTCTTCTTACAATATGTCTTCATCAATCTTACTGGGAAAAAGTCCTTCTTTCTTCTAAGTCTTTTACATTTATACAAAAAGGGTCAAACTGTTGGGCTGCCCAAAGTGGCCTTTGGGCTTCCTAACGTTCTATTTTTCTTAAATGTTTTACAAAAATTAGTTACAAATCATAATGATGACCGACCCTTCATGAAAGGCCCACTTTACTATCCATAAACTTCCTCCACGCTGCAGCCTCATTACCGATGCCTTCAAAAGTACAAGGTTCTAAAAACTGAATATTTATCTCAAATTTCTCAGCTTGTTTCTTGATAGCCCCGACCCTAGACATACTCAAACGGAGCTGATCTTCAAGAAGCAATATACTGATAGCTGGGTGATCTACTTGGCTTCTCAAGATCAGATCATCCATGGCTCTGATATCCTGCACCTTAGTTTCTTCCTCCTGGAATCTCTTCTGTAATAGCTCTACAAAGGCATCGTGATCTGGAAAAGCTTCAAGCCTCTCCTCCGCTTTTATCTGGCACCAGTTGAATGCATTGAGAAGTCTTCTGAAGAATTCGGTGCATAATCCCTTTGTCTTCTTCACTACCTTCTTGAAGTCTTTAGTAGTATTTATAGCAAACTCCACTAGGTTATAGTCCCGTTTGAGGGCCTGCTGGTCTTTTGCCGGTAGCTCTGCTAGGTTTTCCTCATTGTTCTCCAACCTTGCCATTCGTACAGTCAGGACCTCTAGGATGTCCTGGGACCTATCCACAAAGAAGGATGCAGTTTCCAGTATCTCCTCCAATCGGCCTTCGATCTGCAGGACTTTACACCTTTCTTTTTCAACAGCAGTCTGCAGCTGCAGCATCTTGGTTTTCTGGGTCAATACATGCTACTTGAGAGGCTGAATATTGACCTGCTGTTCCCTTGCCACTTCCAAAGTAGTGTTCAAAGCAGAGATCTGCTCCTGATGTTCCTTTCTCAGCTCTTAAGTGTGCATATCGTTTCCCTGCAGGAGGATCTTCAGCTTGTCTTCTAAGTCCTCCACCTTTGCCATTAACTGCTCCTTCTCCTTCTTCAACTCTTGATCTTCTGCTTACACTTGCTCAAGGCATTCTTGTGTAGTCTCCTGAGCCTGTCTCTCTTCATGTAGGGTCTGTAACTCAGCCTCAGCAGTCTTCATCTCCCACTGTAAGTGTTCAAATTTCCGCTTCAACCTGTTTCCTTCCTCTCTCTCTTTCCTCAAGGTATCTTTCAGCTGAGTAGAGGTTTTCTTAGATGACTCCAGTTCAATCATCACCTTATTTATGTTATCTTCTGAGGCATCGATCATTGCAGCCCCAGCTCTCAGCGTGAACCTAGGATCCTGATCTATTCCTAACATCACCGCCATATCCGTTATCATCTTTCCTGGTAGATCTCCTGCTTCAACTTTCCTTTCTGTCCTCTTGATTATCCTTTTCCTTGCTCTATCATAAAACATAGTGTTGAAATCAGGGATTTCCTTTCCCTTTTCCTGCACAAATGGGACCAGCTTGAGCATGGGAACCCTTGGTATGCTAGTAGCAGGTACTTGAGGGGTCTGTACCTCGGGGTTCTCCACCTCCTGAGTGTTCCCTTCTGTTGTTTCAGATACCGACTGCTGTGTCAACTTTATTCTTTCAGCTTCTTGCTTGTGGAGATCCTCATCAATCTTTCTCTTTGCTTCCTCTGTTTCTTTTCTAGCTGCTTCCTCTTCTTTCTCTATTGCTTCCTAAGCAGCTCTTTTTTCTTCTTCTAAATGAAGCCTTTTTGCAGCTTCTTTTTCCAACCTCTGGGCTTATTCATTTCGCTTTTTTGCTTCTTCTTTAGCCTTTTCCTGTTCGTCCCCTTTTCCACCTTTGGTGGTGATCTTTTTCTTGAATCTTTTCATTAGCATTGTCATGTTTCGGGCATTTCGGAAGATAGATTCTTCCTTATCGAAATGGTGGGTATACTCAAAGTGTACCTTGTGTTCTTTGCAATGCTAAATAACCTTGCCTCGGGTGTCATTTCTGCGGTAGGGCATCTCCCCAAAATGGAATTTCTCCAACTCCTCTATGAACTCAGCAACTTGTTTCACCTTGGTGAATTTGTAGCTTCCTAGCTTGAATGGAAAAGGAGGGTAGGCAGTCTTCTTGTGTTTGAACAGAAAACTACCTATTCCATCAATGAACACTTGTCTGACTGCCTCCTTGTGGACTATGTAATCCGTTGCATATTTGGGCAGCAGTGAAGGTGTTCTTGATCCTCCAAACATCTGGAAGTACATGCCATTTTCAGTTAAGAAATAATCCGCATATTCTTCTATCACTTGCATGGATTCTTCTGACATACAGTCACATCCTTCTGGAAAATGAGTGTCTACAGAGGCATAATGAAGTGCTCACAGACCTCTCTGTAATGGCTATGGTACTGGTGAGCCCAAAATGGTCTATAAGCGGCATAAACAGGCATCCTTTCCTTGTCCCAAATGCACCTGAGACCGGGGAAATCCTGGTTGCACAATATGCAGTCTATTAATATTGCACTCATGTAAAACTCTGATCTTTTCTTGGACTCTCCCTCCAAGGATGAGGTCATGCAAGAAGAAAGACTGCTGGACACCATGTTGGCCCAATTGAAGACTGTGCCTTGAGTTGCCACATGAAAAATAATTGGTATCCATTCAAATTTGAAGAGTCTGCCATGAGCTCTCCCAAATATTCTGTTCAGCATCAAGGCCATGAATCTGTCGGGAGCCCTTAAGCTCACTGTATCATACTCACTGGTTGGTCTGTGTCAGTAATGCTTTCCCTACAACATCATTCTCCTAAGAGTTTCCACCAGGTCCATTTTGATGCTTTTCAGCCAATCCTCTGACAAGAAAACCTGGGCTTCTGGTAGGTGATAAGACAACGCCACATATCCAGGGCTAAATGCAGCATAGCCCTGTCCTTCAACATTTCCCATGATCATTGTAGTGGTGTCTACTCGGGGCAGAATCCATCCAATTACCTCAGAGCATAGGAACAGCTCTGGTCTGGTGGCAACTTTCATGAGAGAAGATTTCTCTATGTTAGCATAGATGGATTCTTCTTCGAGGCCCATGTCAGGAACCTCCCTGCGGGAAATCAATCTATATACTTCACCCCGTTTGTACTCGGGTTCCACACCAGAAACACATTGAGTGTCTTCATATATGTACTCGGTCTTTGTGACCTCTTCTACTTCTCGTCCTTCTTCGACCATAGTGGCCTTCTTCTTCTGCCTCTTGGACATGGTGGATTTGAATTCTTCCTGCCATATATAACATTGTAACATTGATAAATTCAAGTTGCAGACATTCACAAGACACTATGCAGCATTTTATTCTTTCTATGTGTATCATGACAGCAACTAGTCCATGAAACTAAGATATAAGCTTGCATAACCTGACTGGCCTGACTAACAGGACTATTACAACCAAATGCACACTATCTTAGCATGATACAAAACAATGCTGTATGATATTAAATCATTCCATCAACCATCTTCTAGACTGCAATAAAACTACATCCATATACGTTGTGCCATTTTCATGTGTCTTAATGTGATAGCAAGTAGGGAAGCAAATGCATGCATGTACGGTCTAAAAAAATGCCCTGACTATCAGAACCATTAAAATGCAATGTGCAGTGTTCATTAGTTTACTCCGTGTATATCAACAAAAGAGATAATTAGCAGTATTTATATGCATTATGATTGTGAGAGTCTCCTGTGTTTTATAATAACAAACATTTGAACAATAAATAGCCTAGCCGGACTAAAATCAACAAGGACTTGTGCAGTTCGCAGGAGAAAATTTACATTAAGCCGACTACACATTTCACTCGCTGCGGGTATTATTGTCGTCCAATTGCAAAAAAAATGCTCCTATCAAACTCACTACCCATGCGATTCACAGCTAACAAACCACAACAGCGGCATATCCCTTCTAACCGACTAGGGTTTCTAACGTCCGAGCCTAAAAGGACTGCGCGGGACGGCGTGAGCAACACAGCCTGGGGTTCGAGAAAAATGGGCAATATGAACCTCGAACGAAAAGAGGAATGACCAAAAGCTTACAGAAAAATCACAACAACACCTCCCCTTGCACCTCATTATCATACACAGGGCGGTTTGGTGCAGGCGGCGTAACGGTCGCTTGCACCAAACCCCCACCCACCGCGCGCAAGGTTGTGCACCAGTAGCTGCGGGCAAAAAAATGCTCCGTAGGTCAAAAATTCCAATGCTACCAATAAAAATAACCTCCCCCTCTTATTATATACGCATACATCTAACGGGGCGAAGGAAACCACCGTAACTAAGACTAACCACATCAATCTTTACACATGCCTCAAAAGGAACGGTTGAAGGTGAATAAACCTACCTGGCACGGACGTATCCGAAGTGGAGAGGTCTGGAAAGCCTCATGGTGGAGACACCTGTACTTAAGGTACCGCAATTGAGGAACTGGGTGAGCGCGACAGTACGACAACAACGGGCGCGGCAGTTAGAAAAAAAAATACGATAGAATAATACCTTGCCTCCCTGTGAATATATAGATATGGCCCGCACGTGGGAATACTTGACGGATCGGATGGGAAACAACTCCGGATTGGGAGGCAAATCGCTGCTCCTTCCGCAACAGCGGAGGGCCATATCACAAAACCATCCGCAATGATAGGCAAGGCCAAAAAACTAACGGTCGGAAGTCGGAGGCTCTTTTGGGTTGGAAGCCGAAAGCTTAAAATCTTCCGCAACGGCGGAAGCTCATAACATAACACCGTCTGTAAAGTTCAAGTCAGAAACCAAATGACTACACATCGGAAGCCTAATGCTTTTCCCATCCGCCATGTCGGGACCTCAAAACTCAACCCCATCCGCAATGGCGGAGAGAGCGATGGTAAAACGCTCCGATACAAAGCCAAAAGACAACCGAAACACATAAATCGGAAGGAAAGTGAAAACCCATCCGTAACGGCGGAAACCAAATGCAAAAAATCATCCGCAACGGCGGACCAGGAAATAGCCACACCTTCCGACGTAAAGCCAAAAGTCATCCGCAACAGCGGCGGGAAAGTCAATCAAACAAACTTATGATTTAGAGTGGCTTCATAGGTATTCAAAAATAACGATAAGGCTTGATAAAAAAGGGAAAATTTCCAGCATTAGAGGGAGATGTAAACAGGTGGTAAACCAATTCAGCATGAGAAACTCTTTCTGAAAGTTCCCTGACCAAATCAAAGCATAAAATCAAGCTAACCAAAGCAAAAGGGGGTCCCTAAAAAAATTTGGAATTTTGGTAAATTGTTGCAGCTGCAACAGGTGCCTCCACACATGCTTAGTATTAACCCAGTGTTTGTTTCTTGGATCAGACATAAACTGACTCATAATGCTAACAACATAACAAATATTTGTTCTCAAATGTAGCAAGTACATCAGCAATGTTGAGAAGATAGTTGTCATTGATTTCAAAGGAGTTTAGGAATGTCAAATTAATAACCATTGAACATGATGACATAGAAAACTCAGTATAAAACAAAGGAATTACGAATACAGGTGGTAGTCCGATAAGTAGCAATCAAATCGATGCAAGAGGTAGAGGAGATAAGGATATATAGCATATGGTAGTTCAAGGGGTCGTGTTTGATCGATGCAAGAGGAAAAGTAGATGAGGATCTGCAGCAGAATTCATTGCGAAGACTCAGCAACCTTTCGATTAGGTGATCATTGGTGCATATTGATTTCGAAAATTGGGATTTATCTCATATTGACAACGCATTTGAGTTTGTATGTGTTTATATGCACTGGCCTCACTATGGTTATTCAACACATAGAGAAAAGGTATTATGGGGGATCTAGGTGCTTGGACTCGGTGAGAATTCACCATCCTAGAGCCCGTGACAACCTATCAAACCCCATACTTTTTTGGAAGAGGCGACATGAACAGATCTGACAGTTAGAAGAAAGTCCATGGAATATCTATGACTACAGAGCGATCCGCAACACTATAGCACAAATCCGCAATTGATCATAGATCAATGGTTAGGATTGAATCTGCAAGGAAATCAACGGTGGTGAATGATTTCTGCATAAAGAAAAGTGAAGTTCCACAAATCTGCATTTGATCGTATATCAATGGTTGGGATTGAATCCACAAGGAAATAAATGGTGGTGAATGATTTATGCATAAAGAAAAGTCACAGATCCACAATATGTTTTTTATCATAGATTGACGATCAGGAGTAAACCCACAAGAAAATCGACAGTTCTGAAGAAATGCAAAAACAAAGTTCTAGAAAAAATTTGTGGAGGTCCAAATGGGAAAGTGTGGTTCCGTAATCCGCAATCTACAATATTGACGATGGGGAAAAACTCTACAAGAGATCGATGGTATGGAAGAAAAATTGTGGAAAGGAAATTATGGAATTAGTTTGAACAAATTTGGAAAGCCCGCAATCCACAATCCGCATATGATTTAAGATCGACGATCAGGACAGAGTCCACAAGAAATCAACGATACAAAAAGTATTTGTCAGAAAGGTAGTTGCGGAAAGGAAATTGTGAAAGGACATCTTGAGAAAATTCAAAACGCAAATCCGCAATCCGCAATTTGCATCTAATCTCATATTAACAGTCAAGGAAGAGTTTGAGAGAAATCAACTATGTGGAAAGGTTGTTGAAGAAAGACAATTGTGGAAAGATGATTACGGAGGGAAATCTGTGTGTTAGATCGATAGACAAGAAAGAGTCCGCAATGGATTAACAACTCAGGATGGTTTTGGAAAGGATCGATTGTGGAAAGGAAATTGCAGAATCACTTTTATTGCAAAAAAAAAAAAATCGGAAGAATTTTTGGTGAAGAATTATCATTGCAGAGAGGCAATTCTGGTAATAATTTGTTGCAGAAAGGTATGAATGATAAACCTAAATAGAGTTAAAGAATTAATAAGATGAAAAATAGTGTTTTCATGAAGAGGCATGATCTAATACTGAAAAAGCGCAACTGTGAGAAGATTCATTCGTAGAAAACGTGTTAGAAGGTATTTATAGACAGAGTGATGAGTGAGAGAAGTTGTCTCTGTAATCCATTTCATAGCAGCATCTAGCAGAGGTAGAGACCAATGATGTGAAATAATTGTGACAAATATTGAAGGAAAAAGAGATATGGAAGACTGACAAAAATATATTAGGGTGGCAGGGTGGTGCAAGGGCAGGCTACAAGCCTAAAAGGGGGTTGTAGCCTCCTTCAAATAGTTGTTGGTAAATAGGGTGTAGTAGAATCCTTTCAGTAGTAGCTAATAAAACAAGTGGGTCGTAGCCTCCTTCCAGTAGTTGTTGGTAAATAGTGTGTAATACCATCATTGTCTGTAGAAGCAGGAAGAAACTATTTGTAAATATAATTTTGGCGTAATAGGAAGTATTGGTGGTTTACCCAATTGGGATTCCATGATAAATTCGTGTGATGTGTGTTCTTGTTTATCATGTGTGTTAATAAATAATTTAAAAGTGGTTTTAAATTGTTAAAATTCATCAATACTGATTCACCCCCCTTATCAGTATTGTTCAATATTTCAACAATTGGTATCAGATCAAGTTCCTTCATTATAGTTTAACCACTGGAAGGAAGATCCTACTTAAAAACCACTATGGATCAACAAGAAGGGTTAGCCACCAACATACCTTCATTATTCACAGGAGAAAATTATGCATACTGGAGTGTGAGAATGAAGTGTCATCTAATGTCCCTTGGATGGAAGGTTTAGGAAGCAACTGAAAATGAGTTTAAAATAGGAGACAGCCTACCTACAGACAGTTTGGAACTAGACCAATATGAGGGTAATGCAAAGGCTCTAAATGTCATCTTGAGTGGATTGACAAACTCTGTATTTACAGAAGTTATGCAATGCAAGACTACCAAACAAGCTTGGGATAAGTTAAATAGTATCTATGAAGGGGCATATAAATTCCAATAATCCAAGCTTCAAACATATAAAGCACAGTTTGAAAGACTTAAAATGAAAGAAGAAGAAAATATTGGGGAATACCTTCTAAGAGTAGATGAGATTGTCAATTCTATTAGAGGTCTTGGAGGAAAATTAAAAGAAATAGAATCGATTGACAAGGTACTAAGAACATTTCCAATGAAGTATGACTCAAAAATTTCCACTCTATAAGAATGAGATGACCTTGATGCCATGGCAGTAAACGAACTACATGGGATCCTCATTGCATATGAGATGAGGACATGATAGAATGAACCTTCAAGAAAAGAGGCATCATTTAAAGCTGTATCCAAGAACCAATTAGAGAACCTAGATGATGAAGAAGTTATTTTTATTAGAAAACTTGAGAAAGGTATTGGGAAATACAAAGGAGAGCTACCCTTGAAATTTTTTAACTGTGGAAGAATTGGACATTTCGCCAATAAGTGTCCTTAACTAAAGCAAGAGGAGTGATCATGAAGAATCTTGTTGTAATAAGTCTAATACCATGGATAAGAAGAAGTTTAATAAAAGGAAGCAAAAACTTCTATTCCAACAAGGATAGTGACAATGAAAGTGAAGATGCAGAACTCTTATATATGGGGACAGTAACTTCAGATGAGGAATCAAAAGTGGACGTAGAAGCTCAATACATTGTTGTTGTTGATGAAATTGAAAAATGTAGGAGAAGGAACAATGTTTTGAAATAAAAACTGTCAAAGTACCAAGAAGAAGCAAATCAAATTATTATGGACTTAAAGAAATAGCTTCAAGAGGCCAAGAAGACTGAAGAGGACCTAGTAGTTCTTCTCAAGGAGAGAATCCAAGATTATAAAAAAATTAAAAAATAGATTATTCAACTTAGAAAAGGGGTTGATGAAAAATCTATCAAATCAAAGTTTGAGAATAGCTCAAGGATCTTAGATGATATCTTAAGTATCCAAAGACCATCAAGTGATAAATATAGTCTTGGATATGACAAAGTAAAGAAGCCATAATATTCCTCTGTCACAAACCAAGGTGGAAATAAAACAAGATATGTTGATGCACTAAAGAGTTCTCTTAAAAAGGAAGAAAGCAAGAAATCAGTTCCATCCTTTCATGACAAAGACACGACTAATGAGGTGTCTAAGAGACCAATGACAAATAGATATCAGCATATATTTTTTTGTCAATGTTACTCTTGTAATAATTTTGGTCATAAATCCATGAAATGCAGAGCTTATGGAAAGGTTTGTGAATATAAGAAGGATACGTCTAGTAACAAACCAAAAGAAAAAAATCATAACCATTTTAGACCTCTTCAAATATATGACATAGAGTGTTACAAATATAATAACTTTGGACATATGGCTAGAGAATGTAAACTAAGAAAGAGTGTTTCAGTAGAGGTTCAAAAACAGTGGAAGAAGATGGAAGTTGTGAAGAAAGAAGATCAAAGATTTCCTATATATAAATGAAATTTCTATGGTTATCGCTATTATTGTCATAATTTTGGTCATAAGGTTGTTGATTGCAGAACCAAGGGAAAAGATCAAAGGTTGAGAAGGAAATAAGACAAACACAAAATATGATGCAGGATAATTAAGCAAGATATCTCATCAGAATATGTGGAAGAAAAATTCAGATTACGAAGACTCAAAACAAACACAAATATCAAACATTAGTGAGGTCTCCAAAGATGATGATGAGCATAATAGTGCCATAGATAAAAATGGCATCCATTATGAGGAAAAGAAAGATGGAGATATAAAAGAATACGTTGATGAAGATGAGGATAAAGGTGATGAAGAAGGATATAGTGATTGTGGAATTCTTGTCTAAAATCTATCATGATCTAAAGAGAACCCTGAAAATAACATTAGGAGGGATCATATACTCAAGGGGATTTAAATTCAGAAAATTCCAAATGGTATGTAAAGAAAAATTCAATTGGTATCTAATGTTGAGGTATGATAAAAGATATCTTCCTCCAAAACAAGATATGATCAGGGTTAAATGATAATACTAGTGCATGGTTGACATAGAGAAAAGGTGCATAGAATTGGTTTGAAGTAAACTAAGAGAGACTCAATAATGGAGAAGAAGGAAGCATAGTGATAGGAGGAGTATATTAATTTATAACTCACCCTTTTTCATTGTTGTCAAAGGGTGAGAATGTTTAGATATTTCCATAAATTCCTAAGGGGGAGATTGTTGAGAAGACAGTTTGCATTGCTGTCAAAGGAGTTCAGGAATGACAAAGGAATAACCAGTGAACATGATGACAAGGAAAACTCAGTGTAATACAAAGGAATTACAAAGACAAATGTTAGTTCGATGAGTAGCGGTCGAATCGATGCAAGTGGTAGAGGAGATAAGGATCTACAACAGATGGTAGTTCAAGGAGTAGTGGTCGATCGATGCAAGAGGCAGAGGAGATGAGGATATGCAGCAAAATTCATTACGAAGACTCAACAACCATCTGATCACGCAATAAACAATGCAGATTGATTTTGATGATTGGGATGTATCCCACATTGATTGTGTGTTTGAGTTTGTATGTGTTTATATGCATTAGACTCACTATGGTTATTTGACACATAGAGCAAAGGTATTGTGGGGGCTCTACGTGGTTGGACTCCATGAGAAGTCACCAACCTGGAGTCTGCGATGACCTGTCAGGGCCCATACCTTTTTGGAAGAGGCAACATGAATAGATTCGATGGTTAGAAGAAAGTATGCAGAATATTTATGGCTACTATCTGCAACGCTATAGCACAAATCCGCATTTGATCATAAATCAATGGTTAGGATTGAATCCACAAGGAAATAAACAGTGGTGAATGATTTCCACACAAAGAAAAGTGAAGATCCACAAATCCTCGTTTAATCATAAATCAATGGTTAGGATTTAATCTACAAGGAAATCAATGGTGGTAAATTATCTTCGCACAAAGAAAAGTGAATATCTGCAATCCACATTTAATCATAGATCAACGGTCAGGAGTAAACCCGCAAGGAAATTGATAGTTCAGAATAAAAATATGGAGGTCCAAATGGGAAAGTGTGGTTATGCAATCCTTAATCTGCGAGATCGACGATGAGGAGAGACTCCGCAAGAGATCGATGGTGTAGAAGGAAAATTATGTAAAGGAAATTATGGAAGTAGTTTGAACAAATTTGAAAACCCACAATCTGTAATCCACATTTGATCTAAGATCGACAATCAGGGTAGAGTCCATAAGAAATCAACGATGCGAAAAGTATCTTGTGGAAAGGTAGTTGTGGAAAGGAAATTATGGAATGCCATCTTAAGAAAATTCAAAACACAAATCTGTAATCCACATCTAATCTCATATCATCAGTCAGGGAAGAGTCCGCAAGAAATCAACAGTGCAAAGAGGTTGTTGCAGAAAGACAATTACAGAAAGCTAAGGAAATTGCGGAAAGATGATTACGGAGGTAAATCTATGTGTTACATAAATGGACAGGAAGTGTCTGCAATGGATCAATAGCTCAGGATGGTTGTGAAAAGGATCTGTTGCAGAAGGGAAATTGTGGAAGGTTTTTTATGCAGAAAAAAAGGAAAATTCGAAAGAAATTATGGTGAAGAAGTATCATTGCGGAGAGGCAATTCTGGTAAGATTTTTTTGTGGAAAGGTATGACTGATAAACCTAAATAGAGTTAAAGAAATAATAAGATAAATAATAGTGTTTTCATGAAGAGGAATGGTCTAAGAATGAAAAGGCGTAACTGTGAGAAGATGCATTTGTAGAAAAGGTGTTAGAAGGTATTTATAGACAGAGTGATGAGTGAGAGAAGTTGTCTCTGCAGTCCATATCATAGCAGCATCTAGCAAAGACAAATTACATGAAATATTTGTGATAGATATTGAAGGAAAAAGAGATCTAGAGATTAACAACAATATATTAGGGTGGCAAGGTGGTGCAAGGGTAGGCTACAAGCCTACAAGGGGGTCGTAGCCTTCTTCTAGTAGTCACTGGTAAATAGGGTGTAGTAGCATCCTTTTAGTAGCAGTTGATAAAACGAGGGGGTTGTAGCCTTTTTCTAGTAGTTGTTGGTAAATAGGGTGTAATACCATCCTTGTCTGTCACCTACTGCAATGGTACCATCCTTGTAGTCTAGTTGGTTAGGATACTCGGCTCTCACCCGAGATACCCGGGTTCAAGTCCCGGAAACGGAGCCAATTTGTTGGGCAATAGGGCAGACCCGGGTTTAATCCTTTTATGTCGCACCAACAAAAGACCCACTGTGTTGGCCCTTTCAGCAACAACCTGTGCACAGGTTGCAGTCTCACCCGAAACAGCAATGGGGTGCCGCTGAATCAGGTTTCTGCAAGCAAAGAGGGATATTACTGTACCTTAGCCTTTACTAAACTTATTAATTAACAATTACACAGCTTTCTCATTCACTTTTATACAACTTCGTAGATAGATAAACAACCGTGGCTTGCTTAACCCACTACAGGGAATTCACAGCGAAGCTTGTTATTAGCAGTGATCTAAGTTATCAAATGTATACAGTTATTAATGCATAAAAGACAACAAAAATAGAAACATCACAAGAAACCACAACACCAAATATAACGTGGTTCACCCCCAGTGTAGGGGCTACGTCCACAAACTGTGTTTTATTCAACTTGCTACAAAACCACAGTTTGATCTGCGCACTCAGCTGCAAATCCCTTTAATCCTTAACAGCCGCGCACACAGCAGCAGGCCTCTGCGCACACAGCTGCAGATCTTTTCTCAATCTTCTTACAAAACCCTCTGCGCACACAGCTGCAGAGGTCGTCCATGCACACAGCTGGGACTTAACCTTTCCTTACAAAATCAGCCTTAGCTTCACCTTAATCTTTCTTACATCATAAAACCTAACCTTTCCTATTTACACAAGTGCCTATTTATAACGCACTTTTTACAAAAACATGGAATCAATACCATGGGCACCCAAAACCCTCAACAATGGTCTTAAGCTGTGGGTTTATTACAATAGAAGACTTTGACTCAACCCCCAACACCCCTAAGACTATTTTGATTCAAACCCACGGAGTTACCCATCTTAAGGACCGTTGAGGTGCGCGCCCTAACAAGCCCCTAAGACTCACCAGTGTCCCGTCCCGGGGCACTTAATTGCTTGGCTGGTGGTAAAATTTGCTTGGCAAAGTCATTGTGCGCTGGTTCCTGGAGTCCTTCCTGCTAGTGGCCGACTTCCTGCTTCATTCTGCTGCTTGATATTGATGCTGGATAAGGCCTTGTGGATCCATCTGCAACCCCATCCTTTGGTCGGGTTGGCGACACTTAACCAGCCACAACTTGGGGTCAACTGGAATTGTGTGTCATGCTGCATAAGACACATAGCTGCCATGGTTCTGCTATGTCAGAAGATTTCAAGGTGGGGCTCACCAGATTCGTTTGGCGAGGTCTTATGGCCTTCGTGGCTCCATGTTAGAGCAAATTTGTGCCTGCCTTCGCCTGGTTTAGAGCAAACTTCTGCCTGCCTGCATACCTAAGTCGAATACGACTGTACTGGTGGATTACTCAAAAGGTTCTGCAGACCTCTCTCTCTTAACTCTCGTACTAGATCCTGGACTTCACAATTGTTTGTCATGGCTCCAGTCGAGCAAACTCCAAGAAGTGCTTCGAGGAAGATGCCACAAGCCAATGTAGCTTACTTATAGAATTTCATTACAGAATCTGTCATCATAGTGTAGTAATGACATCAAATCTGCTTGAATACCAGAAATCTCGTCACACCCATCCTGAGATTTTCCCGAAATCTCATAATTACAGTTATGAAGAGTAGCTCACGTGCCGCTGCCGTCAAATGTATTTTGTCCCATCCATCTCATACTAGGCTACAACACAGTTCCAACCTACGACATAACAACCACTTTCCCCTTCGACACAGAATGATCCTGTGTCCCCTGACCAACCTTCGGCTTCCCATACTTTATCCTTCAGACTACGACATTCCACAGTGTGGCGAGCAGCTGTTCTGGGTATATAGACTTTTCTTTCTTGGTGCTACCTTCAATTCTGAGGACTTGGCCTGTCCCTGTACTTCTTTAGACGACTCCCATTTATCATAGAAGGAAAGAGTTCTCCATTTAACTTAGCTAGTTGGACTGCGCCCCCATCAGTAACTTTCTGTACTATATACGGTCCCTTCCAATGTGTCTTAAACTTTCTGGGGAACTTCATAAATTTGCTATCATAGAGGAGCACAAGATCACCCTGCTGGAATTGTTTCTTCTTAATGTGTCTGTCATGCCACGCTTTTTCTCGAGCTTTCTGCACCTGTTGCTGGAAACCTGCAATAAATCTATCCTCCTCGAGTTCTAATATCTGTTTTAGTCTCTCTGTTATTATGGATGGGTCATCCATCTTGGTGAAAGCAAAGATTCTGAGGCTGGGAACAATGTATTCCATGGGCATGATGGCTTATTTCCCATAAACCAATCGGAAAGGTGTTTGGCCTGTCAACTTTTTGCAAGTAGTTCTGTAAGCCCATAGCACTACTGGAATGCGAAGGTCCCAATCATTTCTGTTAGCATTACAAATATTTTTCAAAGCATTCTCCAGGATCTTATTAAAAGCTTCGTCAGTCCCATTTGCTTGTGGATGATAGGCTGTACTTTTCTGATGGTATACTTGAAATTCTTCAGTCAGCACTACAATAGTTTTATTTAAGAAATGTGAGCCTTGATCGCTCATAAGGACGCGAGGAAACCCGAACCTGGACAGGATGTGATCGAAGATGAATTCCGCAGCTGTAGCAGTGCTACAGTTCTTGACCAGTTGGGCTTCATCCCAACGGGTAAGGTAGTCAGTTGCTGTAATAATATATCGCGCGCCAGACTTCTTCGCATGGGGGTTGATGGGGCCGACAAAGTCAATAGCCCGTTTTTCAAAAGCTTGTAAGGTTACCTGCAGAACTAGGGTCATTTCATCCCACCGGGATGGTTTTCCTGTCCTCTAACAGACGTCGCAGCTGTGGCAATATTCTCATGCATCCTTGTGAATGGTGGGCCACCATAAGCCGGCTGTCAAAATCTTCTGTGCGGTAGCTTTCCCTGCATAATGACCTCCTGCTGCGCCAGAATGGGCCTCGGCCAGAATCAGGGGTCGTTCATGCTCCAAAACACACCTGCACAGTATTTCATCTGGTCCCATCTTGTACAGCTGGTCGGCTATTAGGGTGAAGTCCGCTGCTCGCACCACCAGCTGTTTTTTCTGTTGTGTTGTCATTTCAGCAGGTGGAAACCTTGTAGACAAGTACTAAGCAATATCCTAGAAGTAGTCATCGACTATCTGGATGGAAAACAGCTGGGCGTCAGGGAGGCCCTCATCCAAACTGGTGGGTTCTTCGCCCGACTCAAGCCTCGACAAGTGGTCAGGTCCTAAGTTCAGTCTCCCAAGCTTAACTATGATTTCGAAGTCATATTCTTGGAACAGAATCAGCCATCTGCATATTCTGCCTCCTAGCACAGGATTATTAACCAAATATTTCAAAGCAGAATGGTCAGTAAACATCTTAAAATGAGAGCCTAACAGATAATGTCGAAACTTCTGTAGTGCATACACCATAGCAAGGCCTTCCCGCTCAGTTGTAGTATAATTTTTCTCTACAGTGGATAATTTTCTACTGGCAAAAGAAATAGGGTGGTCGATCTGACCTACTCCTGGTTGAGCCAATACCACCCCTAGAGCAATGGAGGATGCATCGACATGCACATGAAATTCTTTGTTCCAGTCAGGAAATACTAGAATAGGGGCAGTGACCATTTTTTTCTTCAAAATATCTAAGCTTTCCTGGCACTCCGGTGTCCATTCGAACTTATTATCTTTCTTCAACTTCCTTTCCATCGGAGCGGTAATTTGAGCATATCCTTGGATGAATTTTATGTAGTAACCAATGTGACCGAGTGTCGTGCGCAGTTGTTTGACAGACTTCGGGGGTGGTAGATTGACAATAATAGCTATCTTCACAGGATCCATCATCAATCCCTGCTTACAGACAACATGACCAAGGAGAATTCCAAAAGGGGCACAAAAGATACACTTTTTTAGATTCAAAGCAATCTGGTGCTGTCTACACTTGTTTAACATAAGTCTCAAACTAGTGAGGTGGTCTTTTACTAGCCCAAAAATAGTCCAATCATCAAAATAAACCTCTAATAATTTATGTATATATTCCTTAAACGCAGAGATGACAACTCTAGAAAATATAGCAGGTGCATTCTTCAGCCCAAAGGGCATGACAGTATACTGAAAGGATCCCATTTCAGTAGCAAATGTTGTCTTATGTCGGTCTTCGGGAGCAATTCGGATCTGATGGTAGCCAGAAAATCCATCAGTGAAAGAGTATATTTCTTGACCTCCAACATTGTCGAGCACTTCATCTGTAAAGGGGGTAGGAAAGGGATCATGCAGATAGGCATCATCTAATTTCCTGAGGTCGACACAGATGCGGATTTCACCCTTAGTCTTCTTCTCCTGGACCACCATAGGACTGACCCACTCAGATTCTTCAACAGGCTCAATTATGCCTGCGGCGAGCATCTTATCTAGCTCCACCTTAACCTTTTCTTTATACTTCGGATTCAATCTATAAGGCCGCCGTTTCACAGGTTTTGCATCAGGTTTCAAAGGGATCTTCATTACGCCAATATCACCCAAGATACCCTTCATTTCGGAAAACTTTGTTGGAAAGAGATCTTGGTACTCATGGAGAAGCTGGGTTACCTTGCTGACCATTTCATCATCCCAATAGTCACCGATTGTGGTGAGATTAGGCTGTTCTTCGGATCCAATGTTAACTGTGCGTGTCTTCAGGGACTAATTTACTTCCAGGGCTTCGATGGCTGGTGCTTGCACATCGCAGCGTCCTTCTGACTCAGGGATAGCGATATTGCACAGGTCCTCATCTTCCTCAATGGCGAAGTTATAACATTCTAGTGCTTGGGCTTCCTGCACTGTCCAATCCAGGCGCTGTTCTACTAGTTCTCGATCATCAAAGACCTTGGTATGGATGATCCTGATAGCTACGTCTAGAGCTGGGAAAACATCATTAGTAGAAAAAGTATAAAAATATGGGCAAGACAGTCCCAACTTACAGTATCGAGGCAGAGCTCAGCTTCCTCGTACCAGGTCTGAGCTATCGGTGCCAATGTATGGACGAATCTATGTGCCCATTCGTTCTGAGGTACATACCTCCACGCCTCATAGCAGTTTGCCAAATGTGCTTGTGGAATAGATTTTCCATCAAACTTGCTTCGCACCTCCTCAGGCTGGTCCTTAAATCTCAGCCGAAGGAGCCTCTGACAGACTTCCCAGCTAGGAATCTGTAGCTTATGGCTCTTCCACCATCTGGCTGCTGTGACTCTGAGTGCTGACTCCAAAGAAGTCATTTTCTATGAATCCTGTATCTGACCTGAAAATTGTATGATAAATGGGTCAGGGTCTGTCGAACCATCAAAAGTAGGGAGAGTGCTTGGTTGTGAGCTGAGCCATCTGAGAGATTTAGTAGTTCTGGTACTGCTATGTCCATGGAGCTCATATAATCAGTTCTGCCAACTCTCTAAGTCATCCTCCGAGTTGGTCATACATGAGCTACCAGACTCCCAACCTGTGGTAGGAGGATCCTCATAACCTCTGTCCTTCGCGGTGATAGTGTAGATGGGCTCCCCATCATCCTGATCCTTTTGTCGTAGTGGTTCCGTGTACCATTCCCCTTGTGAGGGATTCAGGGGTAGGATGACTCTCACGTCTTTCCCTTCGAAGATCATCTGTCTCTTCTTTAGGTTAATAACTGCAGCATTTTCCATTGCCCATTCAATTCCTAACAGGGCTGGGTAGGGGTCGATGTCATCAATGATCTCAATTACTTCGAATTCCAAGTCGGTACTGACCCCGGCGATATCTGTTTGGACACTCAGGAAACTTCCTAGAGGCACAATCCTTTGCTGGTTGGCTAGCCGCAACTGGATAGGGGACCAGGCGAGGGGGGGTTTTCCCATGTGTTCCCAGGTTTGTTTAGTTAACACATTTACGTCGGACCCTAAGTCCAAGATAACATCAGTCAGATTATATGCCCCTATCTGAGCATTCAATCTCATTTCCCTGCCGGTTCTGTTCACTCTATGAACAGTTTTGTCTTGAGTGGAACTGTGGTGAGGTCCGCAGGAAGCAATGACTTTATGTAGCTCAGTCAGAGCATCCTGAACTCGTAACAGTTTGAGGCAACTCTGTAAAAATGAGGATAGGGTACTTACATTATCCCACGGGGCCTCCCGGGGCCGCGAAGATAGTTGCTGAGGTTGGACAGGTGTAACGGATGTGCTAGGACCAGCAAAATCTTTCTTAACTTCCATAAATGTCTCTCTTTCTCTTGTGATATCAAATGCTGGGATTTTCACAGGAGCCTTACGAACCCGAGCGTCGGCGGGCTGTATTTCTGTATCCTGTGGGTGTGTCGTAGCTCCACTCTGTGTGACAACATTGATATTTGCGGCAGGTCTGGGGTCAACTGAAATCATCTAGATATTCCGCGTAGGGACACTCTGTCGTGCCTGAATCTTAGCTATGAGCTGCGGGCACTGCTCAATCACATGATCTACCGCACGACAGTACTGACATGTCATAGTGGGATTCCGATAGTCACGAGCCAAATGCCCAGCTTGGTTACAATTGTAACATACCAACTGGCCTTGGCCTCTGCCGGCCATACCACCACGGCCTCCAGAAGAACCTCTATCAGAGGCACCCCCCTGGTAACCGTAGCTATCACTACTGGGGCCTTCATTGCGCACCCGGTAGGCATCATAGGTGCGGCACTCATCCTCATTATGACCTACAGACTTGCAGAAATTACAGTAGGGGTTCTTAGGTCCCTGTCTATACCGTTGCAGTAGGTGACAGTTCTCGGGTTGGTGCTGACCTGTTGTTCTGCAGAGCTCACAATATAGGACTTGTGGGGGAAATGGGTCCGGTGCACCTATATGTAAGTACTTTCTTACCAGAGGGCACCGTTCCTTGTCATGACCTTCGGTCCGACATTGCGTACACCAAACTGCTTCGCGATTGGGTTTTCCCTTCTTCATCTCGTGAAGTTCCAGGGCCATCGTTTCTAGCTACGCTTGGATTTGAGCAATACCCGAATCATCTCCGACGGGGGCAATCTCCAGCTTCATTGCAATTTCCAGAGCCTCTTGCTGGTCAGCAACCTTCTGTTGCATGAGCGGAGTTCGGATATGTGGTAATAATGCCGTGATAAACCATTCCTTGTGTTGCGCAGGACTAATGGTAAAGCTGACTTGGTCGAGGAGGACTTTGAATCTCTGGTCAAAGTCCCACACCAATTCGTCGCGCTGCTGTTGAATCTCTTTGAGTTCGGTGATGCTCTGCGATTCCGATTTAGGCTTTTTAAATTCTTTGGTGATGGCTGCCTTAATCTCATCTAACGTAGGGCTCTGAGTACTGGAGAACTTCATGAACCAGGTCAAAGCCCTATCCTGGAAAGAAGTAATGAGCTGCGCGGCTCTCACATCTGGGTCTGTAATTTTCTTCGCATTCGATACTGCTTCACATAAAAACCAGAACTGTTCAAGGTCCTCTGAGCCCGTACCTTTGAAGATGGGGAGCTTAATGTCATCAACCAGGTGGGCCATGGTGGTTCTGGGAGGGGGACAGTACGTTGATGGGGAGGGATTTACAGGGACAGACTGGCCTGTGGCAAGAATACTTAGACTTGGCTGACTGTCAGACTGCGATGAAATTTCAGGGGTAAAAGGGCTTCACTGCGGGGTGACAGGAGGGTTTCCAAGAAAAGGGATTTCTTCAGAGCCTGACTCTTCAGAATTTACGGGGGAAGACGTGGTAGCCTGATCTAAGGAATAGGAGTCAAAATCTCTTTTGTACCTTTTTCCACTTCGTAGCAAACCACTTTGCTCGTCGAAGGGATTATCACTTGCAAACATATGTTAGTACGACTAAGCTAGCAGTCTAATTCAAACCACAATATACCCTTTTCAGCCAATAATATTTTAATCCACAAGCTTAATGAATTCAAAAACTTACCACGGGGACCTTTGAAGAACTCCCGTTCAGCTTCACTGAAGGAGGTACTTGTGTCAATGGAAAACTCTGTCACGAAAGATTCCAATGTGCACGTCGTCCAGAAATCAATTGCGCGGGATACCTCGTTGTTCACATGTTGCATAAGATTGACCCTTGTGGGGGTCCACGTGGGAACCGGTCGAGCTTGGCAGGTCGTCCTTCTTTCTGTTAACCTAGACAACCACTGGTGCAACTCTATGTGGATACTACCAAAGAAAATTTCATAAGCATCACAAAAAACATACCTTTGTAAAAAGTCATGTGCGCTACAACGCGGATCTGTGTTCTCTTGGTGCGTGAATTGCAGATAAGTCACAGCAACCCAATCACTGATTTCTGTCACAGATGGCCTCCAGAACATAGCCCTCGAGGTACAACGTAAACCCCTCTTGAGCAGATACTGAGTTCAACCGGCAACGGAACCAATTTGTTGGGCAATAGGGAAGACCCGGGTTTAATCCTTTTATGTCGCACCAACAAAAGACCCACTGTCTTGGCCTTTTCAGCAACAACCTGCGAACAGGTTGCAGTCTCACCCGAAACAGCAATGGGGTACCGCAGAATCAGGTTTCTGCAAGCAGAGAGGGATATTACTGTACCTTAGCCTTTACTAAACTTATTAATTAACAATTACACAGCTTTGTCATTCACTTTTATACAAATTCACAGATAGATAAACAACCGTGGCTTGCTTAACCCACTACAGGGAATTCACAGCGAAGCTTGTTATTAGCAGTGATCTAAGTTATCAAATGTATACAGTTATTAATGCATAAAAGACAACAGAAATATAAAAATCACAAGAAACCACAACACCAAATATAACGTGGTTCACCCCCAGTGTAGGGGCTACGTCCACAAACTGTGTTTTATTCAACTTGCTACAAAACCACAGTTTGATCTGCGCACTCAGCTGCAGATCCCTTTAATCCTTAATAGCCGCGCACACAGCA
The DNA here is from genome assembly GCA_001517045.1 of Pseudotsuga menziesii. Classification (NCBI taxonomy): domain Eukaryota; kingdom Viridiplantae; phylum Streptophyta; class Pinopsida; order Pinales; family Pinaceae; genus Pseudotsuga; species Pseudotsuga menziesii. The sequence goes on along the minus strand of LPNX011187110.1, from coordinate 35,922 downwards.
GCAGGCCTCTGCGCACACAGCTGCAGATCTTTTCTCAATCTTCTTACAAAACCCTCTGCGCACACAGCTGCAGAGGTCGTCCATGCACATAGCTGGGACTTAACCTTTCCTTACAAAATCAGCCTTAGCTTCGCCTTAATATTTCTTACATCATAAAACCTAACCTTTCCTATTTACACAAGTGCCTATTTATAACGCACTGTTTACAAAAACATGGAATCAATACCATGGGCACCCAAAACCATCAACCCTGGTCTTAAGCCACAGGTTTATTACAATAGAAGACTTTGAATCAACCCTCGACACCCCTAAGACTATTTTGAGTCAAACCCGCAGAGTTACCCATCTTAAGGACCGTTGAGGTGCGCGCCCTAACAACTATTTGTAAATATAATTTTGCAGTAATAAGAAGTATTGGTGGTCTACCCAATTGGGATTGCATGATAAAATTATGTTCTGTGTGTTCTTGTTTATCATGTGTGTTAATAAATAATTTAAAAGCAGCTTAAAATTGTTAAAAGCCATCTATATTGATTCACCCCCCTCCCCCGTCTCAGTATTGTCTAATATTTCAACAAGTGAGTCGATAAGTTGTCTATACAAAGTGGGGTCCATTGGATCCAATCTAGTATCTAATGCATGAAGCTTCCTCAAATTGGAAACCATCATAGTACTCATGGATTTTCAATCCACCATGAAAACCTATGCAATATTGCAATGGTGTATTGAGACAGAAATATCTCATCTTTTCTTTGTTAAATTTTGATGCCTAGAAAGTAGTGCATAATACCTAAGCCTTTCATCTTGAACTCTGAAGTGAGATCCCTCTTGCACTAAGAAATCAATTTTTCCTTTCCATTAAGGAACAAATCATCAACATATAGAACCAATATCAATGGTTTTTTCTTCACTACTTTGAAGTGCAAATTAGATCAGCTTCGCTTTTAGAGAATCCCAGTCTCTGAAGATAGTTGTCTATTCTTGCATACCAATCTTGGGGAGCTTGCATAAGCCCATAAAAGGATTTCTTCAATGTTAATACATGGGACACATTACCATGAATCAAAAACCCCTTTGGCTGCTCAATATAAACATCTTCCTTAACCTCACCTTTGAATAAGGTTTTCTTCACATCCATCTGGTGAAGCTTCCATCCTAGAATAGATGTAGGTGAGATCACAGCTCGAATTTTGGTGTACATTTCCATAGGACAGAATGTGTTCTCATTGTTACAGAGTGAAACTTCCTATGGCTTGGGGTATACCAAAATAGACTGAATAACACCATAAATAAATCCATTTCAATATGCAAGAGAAATAAATGTCGCTAACACCAAGGGATACAGAACATACCTTATTCCAGATGATTTTAGTAGATCCCTGGTGAGATTTTCCAATACGCTTGTACCTACAATTCACCCTTGCCAACAACAAACAAGTCAAGCATGATAGATGTTAAAGTGTTAGGACTACTCTAGCATATATAAATACAACATGTATAAGAAAATACAACTACATCCATGGATAAAATATTCATATTCATACACATGTAATGGACAAGAAATAGATATTTCTATTAATAATGAACAGAGATAACAGTGACAAAATTTGTCGGCACCTCGTCGAAATAGAGAAATAGAGTCCTCCACCAGGGCCTCCCCCACTTAAATCCTCCATCTCAATGGAAATCTTACAAAGCAATGGCAATCTTAGGAAGAGCAGCAATGTGTGCTCAAAAGGACAAAGGGATGTAAACTCAAGCATAAGCAAGTGGGGAAACAATGAGCTATAGTTTCCTTTCTCTCAAATTTTCTCCTCCTTCAATGCATCCAAGAGGCTCAATATATAGCCCTTCAATAGGAAATGAAGGGTTGATTCGGATCATTTCCAGACATATGGAATGCCAAGAATCAAGTTATTCGGGACTCATTGAGGAAAACTCCAAAAGTTTTTTGTTTTTATGCACATTTCCAAATGTATGTGGGCTACATTGGAGCAACATACATGTACACGTATATTGTAGCTTAAAATTCATGTATAGAAATAAACAAGTGTTTTTTAGGGAATTTCTTGGATGATCAAAGTATAACTTGAGCAATGGGGGTCCAAAGAGTCTGCAGAGGGACATGGAAGGCCATCAAAGTGTGGTAAAATTAGGATTAACACTCATAATCTATTCCCTCCTTTTGATAGAAACCTTGGGTAACAAATATGGATTTATGCTTACCAACATGGAATATGTAGCATGATTGATCTTGCAAAGCCATCTAGAATACTATGGACTTCCCCTCAGTATAGGAACAACCTCCCAAACATCATTCTTCATTGTAGACTCGTATTCCTCTACCATTTCATATTCCCAAACTTGTTGCTTTGCAGCTTATTTATAGGTGGAAAGCTTAGAGTCACTAATGTGACTCATTTGTGCAACATACCCTAAACATTTTTCATGTTACTTTCACTCTCTGGAAGATCCCACTGGTGCTCCATGCCTCTCTACATCTTGTTGTTGAGATTATTCAAATAACTGAGAACGGGGGGTTGAATCATTTATTCCTAACCTTAAACAATTTTTGACCTTTTAAAACTTTATTATTGTTCACAAATTTACATCCATGATAATGCAACAAATATAAAACAGAAGTATTTTTTATCAATCACACATATGATGGGGACAGAAACAGATATTCACGAGGAAACTCATAACAGAAAATTATTTTATTACAAATTAACTTTCTTTGAGCACTAACTCAAGTGAGGCTACATCCTCTGTTTTACAAGCAGCAGCTTATCGAGAGCACCAAATCTCTTGGTTTTCTAGCACCCACTAGACTTGTACAAGCTCCAACTTGCACATAGAAGACTACAAGTCTTCCCTATCACCGCCCTACCACCCTTATTTCCTATATTTAAACTTTGTTCAGTACAATAAGTTGAAAACCAGATATAGCTATGCTTACCAAGTCTGTTACACTCTCTGATCTGCTTCTACTTATGCTCATTCAAACTTGGCTCCCTTCACTTTCTATGTTCTGTGTATTCTCCCATTTCACCGCATATCACACATTTCTCTGCTCCATGTTTTATGCTTTCTAATATTTATTCCCTCCGCTTGTTCGTATGTCTAACTTTCAGTTTCATGATTGATAAAAAAAATCGTTCAATGACCTATGGAAGACAAGGAACCCAAATGATAAGCATTCTAAACTTCTTTAACCATATGCCACCAGGTTCCTGAAATCATAACTGCTCGAAGCGAATTTTCTTTATGTTCTGGGGGTCCTTCAAATTCCGCAATTAAGTTTTTGTAATTGAGTTTCTACAACTTTTGTCCCACGGGCTATCTTTCCACAATACATCTTTCTGAAAGCTTGCTTCCACAACTCAATCTTTCCATAATTGAGTTTCTGCAAATTATTTTTTGCAAGCTCCTTTCTGCAATTTTAGATTGCGGGTTGCGAGTATGTAATTCCTAGTTTTCCCAAAAACTGACGTCCACAATCATGTGGCTGCAATGGTCCTTTCTGTAATCAGATTACGAATTGTGGATTGTAGATTCTAGATTGCGGATCCACCTTCCCACTTTTCCCAAAATTGATCTTCCATAATTTCCTTTTGCGAGTCTCTTTCCACAATCGGGTTGCGGACTACGGATTGCGAATGTGCCTTCAACTTTTCTCGAAATGGGATTCCACAAATCTATTTCCACAGCTTCTGAGAGCTGTCGATTTCTTGTAGGATCTGTCCTAAAATTCAATCTACGATCAAATATGGATATCACCTTAACGTTTTGGATCTTCACTTTTCTTTTGCGGATCACTTATCTCTCGTACAGGTTCACTTCATGAATCCTTTCCCACCGTTGATCCATCTTTCCTCCTTTAATCTTGTTCGTCCAATCTTTGTCGAATGAATTGAATGTAATTTGGCTCATCCAATATCTGTCGAATGAATTGAATGGAAATCATTTCTCAGCTTCTTGATTTTCAATATTGAAGGTATTCATCCAATTTGATTCATAGTTTGCTTCCTCGGGGGAATTAGTTTGCTTGCATAGATGATTGGAGAGCCTGATTAAACTCCGATCTCTGCTTATCTATCCTCCTTGTTGTTGGATCATATGCTTGGAAATTATGTGTTTCCATCAATGAAAACCACATCACAGTCTGATCTCTTTCCATATGATTGCAATACCTATAATAATACCAACAGTCTCCCCCTTTGTCATTAAACGCAACCTTCAAATTTTGGATGCATGTTGCACTTGTAATCACCGACTGCTTATCATCTGTAGCAAAAAAAACTTCTCCCCATTTTACAAAAATTTCAAATAAGACTCTATAAAACAACTCCCCCTATCAAAGTAGACAAGTAATTCGGAATAAGATATGATACCCAGCTTCTAGCGTAGGTACTCAAACTGTGTATTTGGTAACGGCTTAGTAAATATATCAGCAATTTGTTCTGTAGAAGGAATGAAATTCAATTGAACCACTCTGTTTGTGACTTGATCCCTTACGAAGTGATATTTAACTGGTATTTTCTTAGTCTTGGAATGAAGGACTGGATTCTTGGAAACACTAACGGCACTAGTATTATCACAATGGAGAGGAATGAGAACAGCATATTTTACCTCCAAATCTGCCAGTGTCTAGATCATCGAGAGTACTTGTGTACAACATGTGATAGCATCAATGTATTTAGATTTTGTAGTAGATAAATATATCGATCCTTGCTTCTTACTCATCCATGCAACTAAAGAATCACCCAAGAATAATGCACCTCCACTGGTGCTCTTTCTTTCATCCAAACAATTTTCCCAGTTAGCATATGAATATGCGGTTAACTGAAGATTTTGATTTCTAAGATACCAGAGACCATAAGTCATTGTGCCCTTCAAATACTTGAATATCCTCTTAACATCCACCAAATGACTCTGCTTAGGAGCATACTGAAATCTACCTACCATTCCAACAACTTGCATTATATCAGGATGAGATGTTGTGATGTACAAAAGACTACCTATAATTGATCGATATGTTCTTTGATCAACATCAGGTGAGGTATCATCCTTGATAAGATTATTTCCAACAACCATAGGCGTATTAATAGATGAATAATCTTCCATTTGAAATCTCTTCAACATCTCCTTCAATTACTTCTCTTGGGAGATAAATAATCCTTCAGAATTCTGAATAATGTGGAGACCAAGGAAGAATGACGATTCTCCTATCATTGACATCTCAAACTCATATTTCATGGCATTAACAAGCCACTGAATAGAAGAATCATTAATAAATCCAAAAATAATGTCATCCACATAAACCAAAAGAACTAATAAGTCATCACCTTCATATTTGATGTACAAATTACTATCAATAGTGCCTTTCTTAAATCCTTTGTCATCGAGATACTTATCCAATCTATAATATTAGGCTCTAGGTTCTTGTTTCAATCCATATAGTGTCTTCTTCAGTTTGCAGGCATATTCAAGATTTTCTGTCAGTTGGAATCCTTCAGGTTTCTCTAGATATACTTCTTCTTCTAGATCTCCATTGAGAAATGTTGACTTTACATCCATCTGATACACTTTGAAGTTCTTATGACTGGCATAAGAAATAAACATTCTGATGGATTCTAATCTTGCCATTGGTGCAAAGGTGTCATCAAAATCTTGTCCCTCAACTTGTGCATACCCCTTACATACCAATTAGGCTTTATTTTTAAACACCCATTTGGATCCTATTACATTTTTCTCTGCAGGTCTAGGAACAAATTCCCAATTATTATTCTTCTCAATCTTATCAAGTTCTTCATTCATGGCTCTAATTCAGTCTTCATCCTCATTGGCTTCTTCAAAATTATTAGGTTCAATCATAGATAGAAAAACGACCTGAGATTATTCGGAAGCTTTAATCAATTTCTTTCTTTTCTGAACTCCTTTATCCTTGTCAACAATTATCTTATTTTCAGGATGATTCTTTTTAACAATTCTAGAAGGCTCTTTTGTTTCTATCTATTGTTTTGACTATGCCTGAATGTTTGTACTTTCATTATCTAAATCTGAAACTTCCTTTTCTGATACTTGGACCTGTTCTTTCTCAATTTCAATTGTATCCTTTGTATTTGATTCAATATTGCTTATTTGACTTTCATTCACAGGAATTCCTTCATTTATTTTAATGTCAATAGAGTCAATCAATTTATGCAAACTTTAATTATAGAATCTGTATCCTTTAGTGCTTGTGGCATATCCTAGGAAAATACCTTTATCGGCCATGACATCATATTTTCCAAGATGTTCATCATTATTTTTAATATAGCATTTACTTCCAAAGACTTTAAAATGTTTAACAGAAGCAGGTCTTCCAAACCACATTTCATAAGGAGTCTTATCATTATTTGGCCTTAAATGAGCTTTGTTAAGAATATGGACAGTTGTGTGAATTGCCTCTACCCAATATATCTGAGAAATATTTTTTTCATTCATCATTGATCTCGCCATCTATTGAACTAATATGTCATGTCTCTCAACTACTCCATTCTACTGTGGAGTCCCTAGTATAGTATACTCTCTTTTTATTCCATGCTTATTACAAAACTCTTTGAAGTCTGCTGAATTAAATTCTCCTCCTCTATCAAACCTTATTTCCTTCAGTCTTTTACCTGCCTAATTCTCAGTCAGAGCCTTAAATACTTTGAACTTTTCAAATTCTTCAGATTCTTCCTTCAAAAAGGAAACCCATGTGAGTCTAGAGTAATCATCAATGACCACCATAAAAGATCTTTCTCTTCTTGTGCCTTCCTTCCTTGATGCTCCAAACAAATCCATATGCACTAACTAAAGAGGCTTGTCTGTTGATGTGAAATTCTTAGATTTAAACTGCGTGCGAGTCATCTTTCCCATTTGACAAGATTTACATACAGAATCATCTGGATTTGATATTTTTGGAAGATATTTTGTTGCTTCATTATTTCTAATCTTAATTATGTGATCAAAGTTTAGGTGTTCAAGTCTCCTATGCCATAGCTAGATTTCATCATACTTGCTTAAATGACATTCTTAGTTTTCTTCTTTCAAAACATAGACATTGTTTTTGGTTCTTATGCCTTTTGCAACTAATTGTCCTGAGGGTAGATATTTTATTTTACAATCTCTAGAAGTGAAAACAAATTCACACCCTATGTCATAGACCTGACTGACACTAAGGAGATTATGTTTTAGACCATATAAGAACACATATTGATCTTTACATTTTCCATTACTCAAACCTACCATTCATTTTCTCTCGATTCCCCCTGGAGTATCATTTCCAAAAGTTGAATTTCCTGATTTACTTTCACTTAGAGACATAAACTTTATTTTATCACTAGTCATGTGTTTGGAGCATCCATTGTCAATATACAAGGGGTCCTTTTCCTTTAGAGCGGAAAGTACTAATCCACACTTGTTACTTTCTTTCTTCTTCCAAACTTTCACATTTTCAGCTGAGTAATTCAATATTGAATCTGGTCTATAATTCTTCAGGTGAAATTCTAAGGCTTTCTGTCCAACATTATGACAAATGTCAACATTCTGGTGACATTCCAACAATATATCAAAAGGGTTGGTATGTCTATTGTGAGTTCTTCTTTCAGTTGTAAACTGCTTTGTATGAATTTGTTGGTTACTCAGTGACTGTCTAGTTATATGTTGCAACAGTTCATCATTATTTGGCATCCTTAGTTGCATACTTCTAAATTTAAATTCACAATTTGCAATTTTATGGCCAAAATTAGAAGAATAATAACAGTAGCCATGGAAAAAACCTTGGTACCTGAATCTTGGTTGTCTTCTTGGAATTGGTTGCCTCATCTTTTTTTGGCTTTGTTCCTGAGGAAATATTGATTGATCTTTCTGATCAGAGTTCCCGATTCTGATGCTTGTTTCTTTTTCATTCCCTTTTGTTTGCAAGGTATGTTCATATTCTGACTGTTTGTTGCTTTGAATTTCAATCAACTTATATGATTTCTTGTTTTTTGAGTGACTACTACTTGATCCTTCTTCATAGTCAAGGCCTGTTTTTAACAAAGGAGATTGTTTCTTACTCGGAATGTTTTTCAGTTCTTGTGAAGCTTTAATACTTGACATATTTTGGTGATACAAAGCTTGAAGTTTCTCCAATTCTTTTCTAGTTTTCACTACTTCTTCTTCCAATGATTCACATCTCATTTTCTTCTCTGTTAATTGTTGTTTTAGAACATATTCTATTTTATTTGCCTCTTCTAATTCTACTTTTAATAGGGCAACAGATTAACTTGGTTTTTTACCATTCTTTTCATATTGCATCATCAATTGTTTTTGTTTCCTCTTCTTTAGTCTGAGTCTGTCAATCTCTTCCAAAGCACTAATTAGTTCACCTTCCATATCAACCATAATTTCTTCATCATTCATGTCACTTCATGTATATACATTTTCAAAATCTTTTATGGCCATGACCATAAAATTATTCACTTTATCTTCACAAGATGAATCATTATCTATCTCTTGTGAGGAATCAACATCATTTGCACACAAGATTTTCTTTTTATATTTATCCTCTTTATTGTATTTCTTGAATGTGTAGTTCTATTCATCATCAGAAGTCTGACCCTTTTGCTTGTGAGGACATTTAGATGCAAAATGGCTGATCTTACCATAGTTGAAACATTTAAAGGACGTGTTGCCTTTTTATTTGCCCGATCCTTTCGTCAACCTTCTTACAATTTTTTCCTCAATCACATCCATTTCAAAATCAGTGTTCTTATCTTCTTTAAAGGATACTTCTCTAGTGGTGGATTTATCTTTACTAATCCTCATTTCATAAGCAATCAGAGTTCCTAGGAGTTGGTCAATAGGCAGATTTTTAAGATCATTTAATTATTCTATTGTAGAAACTTTCAAATTAAATCTATCAGGAAAAGATCTCAAAATTTTCTGAACTAAGGGTGCTTCCTCAATCTCTTCACCAATACCTTTCATAACATTCATAGCATTCATAGTATCTTCTACTCTGAAATATTTACTAAGAGTATCATCCTCATTCATCTTTAACTGTTCAAATTTCAGTCTATATGTATGCAATTTGGCATCTTTTACTTTCTCATTTCCTTTATAATTGATTATAAGTTTGTCCCACATCTCTTTTGCAGATTCAAGATGCATCACCTTAAAAAAATAGCTTCTGCAAGACCAGTCAGGATAGCATTCATTGCCTTTCTATTAAAACTAAATTCCGAATTATCATATTTGGAGGCTATCACAACAGGATTTACATAGACAGTGTCTACTACATCCCAAACATCAGCACCTATGTACATTAGATATGTTCTCATTCTAACCTTCCAGAAGGCAAAATTTGTTCCATCAAATAGAGGAACCTTATTGGTTAAAGTCCCTTCATGACTTGTCATGTTTAAGCTTATAGATATACCTTTAAATAAAAGGAACCTACTCTGATACCAATTGTTGAGATTATTTAAATAACTGAGAAGGGGGGGTTGAATCAATTATTCCTAAGCTTAAACAATTTTAGACCTTTTGAAACTTTATTACTGTTCACAAATTTATAGCCATGATAATGCAACAAATATAAACAAAATTAATTGTTATCAATCACACGTATGATGGGGACAAAGACAGATATTCACGAGGAAACTCATAAGAGAAAAATATTTTATTATAAATTAACTTTCTTTGAGCACCAACTCAAGTGAGGATACAACCTCTATTTTACAAGCAACAACTTGTGGAGAGCACCAACTCTCCTAGTTTTATAGCACCCACTAGACGTGTACAAGCTCCAACTTGCACATAGAAGACTACAAGTCTTCCCTAGCACCACCCTACCACCCTTAATCCCTATATTTAAACTATGTTCAGTACAATATGTTGAAAACCAGATATAGTTATGCTTACCAACTATGTTACACTCTCTGATATGCTACTACTTCTGCTCATTCAAACTTCACTCCCTTCAATGTCTATGTTCTATGTATTCTCCCCATTTCAACGCATATCACACATTTCTCTGCTCCATGTTTTATGCTTGCTCATTTTTATTCCCTTCGCTTGTTTGTATGCCTAACTTTCAATTTCATAATTGATCAAAAAACCATTCAATGACTCATGGCAGGCAAGTAACCCGTTGATAAGCATTCTAAACTTCTTTAACCATCTATCGCCATGTTCTTGAATTCATAACTGCTCGAACCGAATTTCCTTTGTATTCTGGGGGTCCTTCAAATTCCACAATTAAGTTTCTGCAATTGAGTTTTTGCAACTTCTGTCCTGCAGGCTATATTTCCACAATACAACTTTTTGCAAACTTGCTTCCACAACCTTAGTCTTTTCATGACAGAATATTTCCATAATGGAGTTTCTGCAACAACCTTTTCGCAAGCTCCTTTCTGCAATTGCGGGTTGTGAGTATGTCATCCTAGTTTTCTATAACAACTATAAAATAAAATATTATTTAGATTAGTTAATTATCTTAGGAAAGTGTGTAACCCTTCAGTTTACACGCTCAAATCCTATAAAGGTGAGCTTCCCTTGTAATTATTAAATCATCCAATATATTATTATTATTCATATTTCATTATTACAATGATAGTCGAATTCGACTAACGGACGACTGGATTCGGTTGCTCCATTTGGAATCAGAGCAGATTCACTCCTACACTGAGCTCAGACTTGTCTCATTAATCCCTACTTGAGCTTGGACTTGGCTCATCAACTCTTGATTCCTTCGCTGCTCCTTTTCACCCATATTCTCTTCCATCCCTGGCTGCTCATCCTCTGATTTCTTCCATCTCCCACGTGCCTACTCCTTCCATCTCCCATCTTTCCACGTTGTTGCTCCTATTCCACATGCACAATCCATCCTTATCCCATTACGCTCAGCCCCTCACTCTTCCTCAGGACCTCCACCCTCGTTCTTGCTGCATCCACCCACTGCCATCATCACCTGTCTCTCTTCTTCTCCTAAATCCCCCACGCTACTCCAATATTCCCATCGGTGGCATCATCCACATGCCTCCTACCTACACCCTCCTCTTACTTGCTTCCACGCTCCATCTCCACAATGCACTTGCTCACTTCCCTCATCATCCTCTTCACCACACCGTCGCAATTCCATTACCTTCCATGGCCTGCGAACTACCCTCCCATGTGTGTGTGCCTCACCACCGCACTCGCCTTCTTCCACATTCACCCTCCTACACACCCAAACTGTGCACTACCTCTCCTCTGTGCCATCAACATCCACTCCATCATTCCCACTCCACGTTCCTTCTTTGTCCACCTGCATAGCCTCTTTCCCTCGTCGACCTAACACGTCCACGTTGCATCTCCCCCATCCTTTGATGCTTGCTCACCTCACTACAGCTCCACCTTATCGGTTCATCCTTTTTCCATTATCCCCACGTCGCCACCGTACGGCCTTCCATCACTCCAAATGTGGCTAGGGTTTTACCCCTAGCTTGTGCGAATGAGCACCTACTAAGGAGAAGGGACTCCTTAGTAGCAGTTTAGTAAAGGTGAAATAAAAATGCTAAAATAGAAATGTAAACTACTTAAACATATGCATGAAATAGAAAAACAAGATGCGAAAAATGGTTTTTATATTAGTATTACCTCCAATGTGAAGGTTGGTGAAGCCCTTTGCAGTGGTCCAAGAGGGTTGCTCCAAGATCCAACTTGCTCCTTCTCTTTCTCCAATGGTGGAAATGGGCCAAAAGGGGCTCTCAAGGTGAAAGTAGCTCAAGGGTGAGCTAGGGTTTCAAGAGCTAGTTTGGCAGAGTAAGGGCTCTTATGATTGTGGATGTGAAATAAGGGGTCTCCATCACTTATTTATAGTTTTTCAGTGGTGGAGTGTTGGCCCATGGTTTTGGAAACCATATGGTTTAGGGCAGCTGTATAGGGTTTTTTCCTCCTTTTCCTCATTATTTTATTTTTTCTTCCCTTTTTAGGGGATTTTTGCTTTTTTAGAGGAATTTTGGATTTTTTGGAGGAAAAAAGAGATTTTATGGCCTTTTGGAGGCTTTTTGATGGTTTTATGGCCTTTTGGAGGCATTTTAGGCCTTTTGGAGGCTCTTTAGTGGGATTTTCAAGGTTTTCAAGGGAAATATGGTAGGAGAAAGGACAAATGAGCCATGTAGTGGGGTAGATGAGGTAGTGAACACTTTTTGGGTGTTAACAGATTGCCCCCTAATGTGCGAGGGCAGGAGCTCATCGTATGGCCGATGGACATCATAAGTCATATATGGTTTTCCTAGGGTGTGGAGAAGAGAAGAAACAAACTGAAGCCTGTAACAACGATCCCGAACCAACTGCAAGAACTAAAAGTACATAACCTCAATAATGGATGAGGAATCATCTGATCATATGGACGAGGAGGGCATTCCCATGCTTGTATCAGGATATAACATAATAATAACAATGGGGTCCTGACATATACATGGCCTCAAATACTGAATGAGGAAGAATCTCAATATATGGACGAGGCGGGAATACCCGTGCTCGTATCAAGATACATAAACATAACTGTGAGGCCCAAAAAGAGGGACCTGTAGGATGCCATACTGCTCGGCTAGGACATACTGCTGGGCTAACCATGTTTGAGCTAAAAAACTGATGCACTGGAATGACAGCAGTATGACTGAATGTGGTACCAAAGGAACTGATGAGCTGCTGGACCAGAGTGACAAGGGTCACACTCGCAATGGTACACTGAAGTGGAACTGAACTGGGTACTCAAGGAAGCACGAAACTGAATGGCTTCCGAATACAATCGCCAACGCAGCACGGACATCCATGGGAACATATAATTGGGCGTTCCAAAGTGACTCACCAATGTGCTAGAGTCGGGGGAAATCCGGGGTCTTCGACAAATAATGAAAGGGATATAAATCCTGCGCGATTCTCAATGATGCGATCAAGGTGCTGAAGTCGAGCATGTGAGAAACAACCATTCGGAGAGGCAATGATGACTCCTCCCAAAATGGTCCGTAGGCACTCACCACAGATGGTGATGGGTCCAAGGCGTAGGGGCCTCTAGGTCTATCCTCTGGAATAGAGGGGCTGCCGTCGACAGAGGGAGACCTACAACTATCAAGGAAATGATGTTTCCTTGACAGGAGCGCGAGGTGGAATACTGAAATGTGATAGTACTGATGGCGGGATTGATAAACTGGGGGGGATAACTGGGCAAGTAGAGTGGGGGACTCAAACTTCCTTTGTTCAGAGTATGATGGCGAGGAGGATCGGGCAGCGTATGAAACTGACTGGTGGTAAGGGGGTCATAGCTATATTGGATCGGGAAGGGTAACTGGGCTGAGGGAGACTCAAGCTGTGGTAAAATGGCAGGAGACTGCAGAATACTTTGAACAAAGGCGACCTAATTGGGGGTGCTGCCGAGAGGATCGATCATAGCTCCAACAGGCACGGGTGGACTTCTTCATTGGTTAGGGAACTAGAAAAAGTGTGTATATAAAACGGTACTGTCATCTGGATTTATACGAGCCCAGGACAGTTCATGCTCGTGGTTGCTTTCAATTTTAAGGAGTTGGAAAGCAAGAAGAAGACTCGGAAGTAATGAAATGGTACTGTCGTGCAGATTTTACGAGCCCAGGACAGTTCATGCTCGTGGTTGCTTTCAATTTTAAGGAGTCTGAAAGCAATAAGAAGACGCGGAAGTAATGAAATGGTCCTGTCGTGCAGATTTTACGAGCCCAGGACAGTTCATGCTCGTGGATGCTTTCAATTTTAAGGAGTCTGAAAGCAATAAGAAGACGCGGAAGTAATGAAATGGTCCTGTCGTGCAGATTTTACGAGCCCAGGACAGTTCATGCTCGTGGGTGCTTTCAATTTTAAGGAGTCTGAAAGCAATAAGAAGACTCTAAAGTAATGGAATGGTACTGTCGTCTGGTTTTTACGAGCCCAGGTCAGTTCATGCTCGTGGGTGCTTTCAATTTTAAGGAGTCTGAAAGAAATAAGAAGACTCTGAAGTAAGGGATAAAAGTATACCGAACAAAATGAATGGCCAGGCAAGGAGGAAGTGTTCAATCAAGGAACATTTATGATGACCAGGAACAAGGGTGAGGGGGAACACTGGTGGGCCTCCTTGCGGGGTGAATGAATGGTGGCAAAATAATGAAACATTTACAGTATGACAGGAGTGGATGGCTCATGTAAAAAGTGTGGGACAATCTGGTGGCGGCCGATGTGGCGCGCCAATCGAGGCAGCAATGTTTCGGGACACAATGTTGAAATTGTATCATGTGAGAGCGAGAAATGATCTCAAGCCTCATCATGAGCTCGGAAAAATGAATCCGGCGATATAAAAGGAGAATGGCCGAAGGGGCGTGCAAACCGAGGTGACTAACGATGTCTAAAAAATGGGCAAAAAAGGACGTAGAAAAAACAATGCAACGAGGTGACCATCAGGACGGTCTCATCGTGCTGATTCCAATGGTAGAAATGGTTCGGAAAACGGACTCCGTATGGGTTCAGAATGGCCAAAACAAGAAAAAAGTCAACGGACTATAAATAGCAAGTGGGACCAACATGACAAGTGTCATTTGTACTATTTGACTTTGACTAGTGATCAGAGTGGACCAGAGCTGAGGTGTCATTTCTGGACGATCCGACTGGCCGATTTCAGATCCGGGAGAGACAGGTATTCCGTCAAACTCATACCTGCTTTGTCATTGGGTTCGGGGGGAGGGTAGTGGGTCCCAGGGTACTATTTGTATGGTCCACGTGGGGTGGACCGTGGGTTAGGGGTTCGGAGCCGCGGTCGCGGACCGCGGGTTCCTTGGGGGAACACGTGGTTGGGGACCGCAACTGTGGGCCTGACAGCCGTGGTTAAGGACCACGGCTGTAGGCCTGACAGCCGCGGTTAAGGACCGCAACTGTAGGCCTGACAGCCACGGTCAGAAACCGCGGCAGGGAGCCCTAAAGCCGCGGTTGTGGACCGAGCTATTAGGGTTTTTCGAGGGGGGTGGGGGAGGACTATTTGTTCGACATGAGTCTGATGAGTCTACTTTGCGTGATTGACAGGATGTCGCAGGTTCTGTGGAGAGAGCGGGAGATACCAGATGAGGTCATGGACGTCATCCGAGAGGACCACCAGGTGTGATCGATGCTGGGGCTATTCGGACTGCTGAAGTTCGCCCAAGTCCCCATGATGCAATCAGCAGCATTGCTGCTGAACAGATTGATTAGTTTCTGGGAGCCGGACATACAGGCTTTCAAATTGCAGGGTGAGAGGGTGGACCTCACCCTGACAGATGTATACTTCCTGACGGGGTTGCCCTGTCTGGGTAGGGTGGCGGACACGCAGCCGCGGGTATCTACGGACATAGATATGGAGGACATCCTGGAGCGGTATTGTGGTCCAGAGGCTCGGGTGCATAGGAATGCACTTCTTGTGAGAGACCTACTGGAGCCAGCAGTGCAGGCCATGGCGGCATGCGTGGTGCGCGTCTTGGGATCCCAGTCACCGGAGAAGGTGTCTGGGGGCCAGATGCAGCTAGTGGAGCGCGTACTGGGCGGTGTTTATTACGCGTGGGGCCAGATGTTCCTTACCTGTGTACAGCGGCAGCTGACAGCAGCGAAGGAATCTGGCAAGGGGTTTTGCTATGGTTCCTTCTTATGCGCGTTTTTTATGGAGAGGGTACCCACACTACGGCCACGGGTGCCGATCAGAGCAGGAGGCTTGAGGGAGCCGCGGATGGTGCGGTGGGGCGAGATGATGCGCCATCGTGGGGGCGGCGATGTTGGGAGGTACTTTACACAGGAGTTGTACCTGCAGTGGCTCCAGATACCATTGACACTTGATGATTATCCATATAGAGATATGGATTACACAGGAGATCCAGAGGCACCACAGCCGCCGGGACAGGCATGGGGACCAGATGGTACGTATGGTTTGATTGCATTGTCAAGTTTTATATATGATAGTTGATTGATATATTGTTACTGACAAATGGGTGATCTGCAAATGCAGGCCCGAGGCCCCCGCCAGGGCATGTGGCACGGAGGGGGATTGTGGCCGTTCCAGCTCTGCCTGGGTGGGGGGAGGTGCGTCGCCGGGATGCGGAGGGGACACTAGAGTCTGTACGGGCGCTACTGGACCGTTTGCTGGTGGGGGTGACTGACGAGGGGTGGCGGGACATCGATTCGGACGTGGCGCAGGAGTGCATGAGGGCACCCCGGGAGGTCAGATCGATTGCGATCCGGGTGGCGATCTTGGTGGATAGGGTGCGGGCGCAGGAGCCCATAGGGGATGAGTATTTGCCGGAGGAGGAGCGAGGGGAGGATTCAAAGGCAGCAAATGCCGGTAGTGATGCAGGGTATGACTCTCATTAGGGAGTGCAGGGGACTCCCCTAGATTTTTGTAGCTACGGCATGTATTTTATGAGGCTTTATGGATGTACAGACATTTTTTGTATAGCTGAGTACAGGGGTACTCAGGACATGTATAGCACTGTGACATTTTATTTTATTTTTGATATGTATATATATGCACATGGATGCACCTTTTTGTGATGTTGTTTTAGTTGTACGCACGTGGATGCGCTTTATGATGTGTGATATGTTTGTATTGCACGTGGATGCAAGTAGTCTAGGATGTTTGGGCACGTGGATGCCCCTTGTGTATTTTATGTGATGTGACATGATGTATGTATGATTAGGCACGTGGATGCCCCTATGGATACAAATGTGTTTTTATGGTTTATGTACATGGATGCAAATGTGGATGCACTGCAGTCTTTTTGGGTTTTTTATATATTTGGATGAGATGCTATGGGATAATGATGCATGATGGAGGTGTTACATGGTGTGATTGATATGCCAACCTAGGATGTTATTTGCCATTTGATCCGCGACACGATTGTGAGCTCTGGGGACATGTGTGAATGTGATGGATTCAAACTGTCGGCTGAGTTGTTTTGTACACAGGAATTTTCTAAATAGGCAGGGATCACGCACCTGGTAGCAGTTGTTGAGCTGGGAGACAAGTAGCTGGGAGTCCAGGAACACATGAAGGTGACATATGCCCATCTGGAGGGAAGCAGTCAAGAGACCGGTCACAGCATCATACTCCGCCTGGTTATTGGTAGCGGCGCCTAGACATATTCCGTCAAGGTGAATCAGTTCGTTGGAAGGGGAATATAATACCCATGCTGCAGAAGCCAGGTTGGGAGACCAGCGGCTTGCACCATCAGCAAAGCCAGTGTAACAAGGTGGAAGATGGTCCATCTGTGGGCATGCAAAAAGAACGATGAATGAAATATTATTATAAAGAAGGTGAAAAACAAAAAAGAGAGCAAACTGTACAATGTGGACCAATGAGGTCGTGGTTTCAGTTATGGGTAAAAACGTTTAAGATACAACCCATTACGGGGGTTGCGTAAAGGGTGGCCTTCAGAGTCGGCTAAAAGTTATACCCCCTTGCCGAGGCAAGTCTGCACAATGTAAGGGCCTTGCCACATGGACTCAAACTTTCCTTTACCAGTTTTGTCTTGGGCTTGGTCATAGGCGAGGACGAGGTCCCCTTCGTGGAAAGTTCACGGGTGAACATGTTTGTCATAACCGGCTTTGGAGCGGTTTTTGGCAGCTTCGATGTTCTAGAGAGTGGCACGATGATCTTCATCGGCTTGTTCGAGGGATAGCAGACGTTCCTCAAGGGGGGAGGTATCGGGGAGAAGCTCAACAGTGATATGTAAGGTAGGTATCTAACACTCGATGGGGAGGACAGACTCTACACCGTGAACTAAATGAAATGGGGTAAAACCAGTGGCAGTCTTGGTGGAGGTACGGTAAGCCCATAAGGCAGGGAATAGCATATGGTGCCAATTGGACTTATGCCAGTCAACAGTTCGTTGGAGTATAGTTTTTAGGATTTTGTTAACAGCTTCTACTTGACCATTCCCTTGAGGGTAGTAAGCAGAGGAAAATTGGTGTTCAAACTTGAGGAGGGTGGATAACTCGCGCCAAATGGAATCTTCAAAGTGTGATCCATGGTCTAAGACCAACTGTTTAGGGACCCCGAATCGAGTGATAACATGGTTGAAAAAGAAACGGGCAGCAGTGTCAGCAGTACAGTTGAAGGTGGGCATGGCTTCCGCCCATTTGGTGAAGTAATCGACGGCGACGATGATGTACTTATGGCCATTCGCAGATGGGAGTCTACACTCCATGAAGTCGATGGCCCACTTACAAAAGGGACCAACGGTGACGACTGGGTGTAATGGAGCAGGTGGTGTCCGGGCCTTGGGGGCAAAAAGTTGGCAGTTATGGCAATGCTTGACCGCAGTGATGCAGTCGGTGAAAAGTGTGGTCCAGAAGTATCCGGCATGGACGACCTTTTGGGCAGTGGCCATCCCTGAGAAATGGTCACCGCAGGCACCACTATGACAATCATTAGGGATGTGTTTAGCTTCCTCGTGTGTAAGGCAACGACGAAGAATTGTGTCAACCCCTCACCGGTAAAGGACATCCCCTAGGAGGAGGTAGCGAGAGGCCTGGTGACGGATACGACGACGTTCATTACGAGTGACTTTGGGTCGAAACTTCTGCGTGCGTAGGTATAACAAGATATTACCGTACCACGGGTCATCAGATGAGATAGTGAACAAGTGATTGTCGAGTAACTCATCGGAGATGGGTGGGGCCGGGAGAAAAGAAGGCAGATCGGTGATGAGCTGGGAAAGCGCAAGGGCTTTAGTGCTCTTAAGTGTTCGGAATGTGAGGTCATATTCCTGGAGGATAATGACCCATTTAGCCACACGACCTTGCAGGAGCCACCAGTTGAGGAGATATACCATGGGGTTAGAGTCGGCGACGACTGTGGTATGACTAAGTAAAAGGTAGTGTCGCAATTTTTGGATGGAAAAGACCACTGCGAGGGCTAGTCTCTCCTCATATGGGTAACGTAGGGGAGGGCCGGACAAGGTCTGGCTGACGTAGTAAATGACATGCTCTTGGTGTCAGGTGTCTTCTTGAACCAAGACTCCAGACATAGCATGCTCTGATGCCGAGACGTAGAGGATGAAGTCCTAAGAGAAATCTGGAGGGGAGATCAAGGGGGCTTGTGTGAGAGCTTTCTTGAGGGCTTCGAATGCAGCTTCTGCTTGCTCGTCCCAGACAAAGGGTATGTGGGTATGGAGCAGGCGCAAGAAACTGTGAATGGTTGTGGCATATTCAGGAACGAAGCATCGAAGGAAATTGGATCTCCCTTGCAGACTTTGGAGTTGCCGGAGCGTGCGAGGAGAGGGAAGGTCTAAGATGGCTTGGACTTTTAGGGGATCAACAGTAATGCCTTTCTAGGAAACAATGAAACCCAACAATCGACCTGCTGGAACGCAAAAAACACACTTGTGTGGGTTCAAGCGGATCTGATATTTACGACAGCGCAGAAAAACTTGTCGAAGGTCGGTTAAGGTGGTCTGATCGTTTTCGGGAACGAGCTGTAAGGTCATCAAGGTAAACGAGCAGGATGTGGACCAAATCATGAAAGTAATAGGTCATGGCCCGCTGGAATGTGGCACCAGCATTTTTTAGGCCAAAAGGCATGACGCGATAGGCAAAGGTGCCCCATGGGGTAGTAAAGGTAGTTTTGTACTGGTCTTCCTTTTGAATTCGGATCTGATTGTATCCGGAAAAACCATCCATGAACGAGAGGACTTCATGCCCCACACACGCATCGATGAGCTGTTCAATAAATGGCGTGGGGAAATTGTCTTTGGGACAGGCGCGTTTTAAATCTCGGAAGTCAGTGCATACTCTAATGGTGCCTTGTTTTTTGTTAACAGGAACAGGGTTTGAAACCTAGGTGGTATAGGCAATAGGATAAATGAATCCTGCCTTGCGAAGTTTCTCAATCTCTGCTTTGATAGATGGAAGTTTTGAGGGATGAATGGGACGCTGTTTCTGACGAACGGGGGGTACATCAGGCCATGTGTCAATGTGGTGCTCTATAATGGTAGGGTTAAGACCGGGCATTTTGGTATAGGACCAGGCAAAGACATCACGGAATTCTCTGAAGAGTTTGTTGTATTCCTCTATCTCTTGCTCACTGCAAGAGGCTCCTAAATTAATGAGTTCGGGGGTGCTTCCTGGGGCAGCGATATCAATTTGGATGACAGGTGAGATGTTGGCCATGTTACCCTCCTCGAAGGTGTCAGGAGCAAGAATAGGGTCCTTGAACCAGTCGACCTTGGGGGGAAGGAAGTCTTTGGATTCAACTGCAAATTGGGTAGCAGTGTTACAGGAGGATTCATCTGGGAGGAAGTAGGAATGATGGTGTCATCCCAGGGATACTCCGGGGCAGTGAGAGCTTGGAGGATTTCCTCATCAGTATAGAACGTTTGTGTCATCAAATCGATTGACGAGGGAGTAGTGGCGGAAGAGATCATATAAATGGTATTAACCTCTCCAGAAGGGGAAGAGACCGGGGGGTGGATCTCCTCAATGGTGGGTGGTGCCGTCTCAAGATCCAGATTGTTCATCTCATAGAGAGCTGCTCTGTACTCGGGGAGATCGGGACAGTGAACGGTGTAATGCCCGTAAACACCGCATATGTCACAGGGGTGGTTAGTGCGTAGGGATTTGTCGCGAGGCTTAGGGGTTGGATCAAGTTGGACAACCGATATACTGGGGTCGTCGTCAAGCATTTGCATGTGTGCCTGTACTGTCGGTAACTGAGGACATTGGTGAGTCGCATGGCCCAACTCATTGCACAGTGAGCGTTTGGGAGGAGCACGAAACACAGGGGGTTTTTTTACTGTCTTGGGAGGTGGGACAGCAGAGTAAGGTTGGGGGCCTCTGCCCCCAGTTGGTTTGGTAAGAGGAGGGGGGGGTTCGTGGAGGACGACGGGGTAGTGACACTGGGAGGTGGTTGACTAGTAGTGACAATGGGTTGCACTGGTTGCAGGACAACATCTGGTGTCGGCGGGGGAACGGGAGGCGAAAGATACCAAACAGGTAATCCTAAGGTTAACCCAGGGAGACTAAGGGTAGCCATGACCAGGGCGCTAACTACTCCTGAGGGAGGTATGAGGAAAGGAATGGTATGGATGGGTGTAACACCAATGTGACTAGGTGCCAAAGGGGGTTTAGGAAACAAGGGCGGTTGATTAGGAGGATTTTGCGTGCTATGGGACAGGGTACATAGGTCAGACACGTCAGTGGCGGGTGACGGGGGTGGAATAGATTTGAAGGTCGAGGTCATTGGCGCGTCTGAGTAAACTCTGGGCCCCATAGAGGAAACAAGTGAGGTGGTGGTACCCGAAACAGGTTGTTCAACCATGGGGAGAACATTTTCGGGTGCTCCAGGGGCATTGGGATCATAGTAGGTGAGTTGGTCGACCTTGACCACGCGTTCCTCATGGGGGAACATCATCGTACGAAAAACGGAAGAAGCAACTGCCCGCATGGCATACATGTAGCTGCGGCCAAGTAAAAGGTTATAATCAAGCT
This sequence comes from Pseudotsuga menziesii, assembly GCA_001517045.1. Taxonomy (NCBI): domain Eukaryota; kingdom Viridiplantae; phylum Streptophyta; class Pinopsida; order Pinales; family Pinaceae; genus Pseudotsuga; species Pseudotsuga menziesii. The sequence continues at coordinate 14,418 of LPNX011187110.1, read as the reverse complement.
GTACATTAATAACCTCAATGTCGATGAGGACGGTTTTTCCAGCCAGCTGGACGGGGACGTTAGTTAATAGGCCTTGTGGTTGAGCCGAATGGTCGTCGTAGGCTCGCAACGCAGTAGTGGACTACTGGAGAGGGGGGGATCCCAATTTCTGCCAGATGAAGGTGGACATGACACATGTAGAGGCACCTTCATCAATAATGCATCGATGGATGACAAAATTCCGAACGGAAACAGAAACTTGGAACGCTAAAGTGGAAGGCATGCGGGGTTCGGATTGGTCCAAATCAAATGCTATTAAATTCGAATCATTTGGATCGATAACCCCAATGGCTGAGAGTAAATTCTTGCGCTGTGAACGGTAGTTTTTTAAGACTTCTAACACAGACATGGCTACGGGATATTCGGCTAAGTCATCGACAATGTTGTAGTTTGATGCAGCCCGTGCATTGGGGTTATTGTTGATATGGCGAAATGGGAAACGAGGTGCTTTGGGAACGCCATCTAGTGGAGGTGGAGGTATACGTAACGCCTGATCAGTGGGATGAGCGTTAATGGGTTTATCGGTGGGAGGGGTTTCAGGGGTGGAGCCATATTGGTTCTGCCGGGTCTGAAGGTTCACCTCATCGGAGGACATCATCAACAAGTGGTGGGTACCTGAGTCAAACATGGGTTGATCAGGAGCAGCGTAAGTGATTTGTTGTTGGGTTGGTGCGTTGGCTTGAGGGGGAGCCAACGGTTGAGTGTTCACTACACCTTGGTTTGGTAAGGGGTTTTGCAGCACCAAAGGTGGCTGCTGAGGTTGTGGAGGGTTGGGTGGTGCTTGAGGAGCCGCCTGCCCTTGGCGGTGGGCATCATCAACCCAAAGTTGCCGAGCTCGCTCCAAGTGGGGGCAAGCATGTGTGTAGTGGCCATAGACCCCGCAAATAGAACAAGGATGGTTGGTTCACAAATTGGGGTTTTTAGCCTGCTTGGGCGGGCGATCAGGGTTTTGATTAGTAGGGGTCGCATTATTATTATCGGGGGGATTAGGGGGTTGACCAGCTTGGTCGGTAGGTTGGTTGTTTCCATGATTTTGGCCCCTGCCGCGGTTTTGTTGGCCCTGGTTGTGTTGGTTGTTTTGGTTTTGCTGCGGGTTTTGTTGGGTGTAAACTTGCCCTTGGGCAGCAGGTGGATTCTGAGGTTGCGTAGGTGCTAGAGCAGGTTGCGGTGGATGATATGTAGGTGGAGGCTGTGCAGGGGTAGCAAATTGAGGGGGTTGCTGATAGGGCTGCGGAGTGGGTTGTGTGTTTGCCGCAGGGGCTGCCTATGGTGGGTAATAAGTGGGTTGGGCTTGTGAAGGTGCAGGAGCTGGTTCAGCCTGCTGGTGGTAGTAGGGCTGAGGTGCGACCGGGGGGGCGTAAGCGGGAGTCGCATGACCGAAACACTGAGGTGGACATGAGGGTCCATGGGAATGGTGGTGATGTGTCATGGGAGCATACGAGTTGGTTTCTCCAGACTGTGAGGTAGCCTGCGAAAGGTCAGGGCCAGGGGTAGGATGTGCTATGGAAAATGGTTGAGGATGCCAAGAGACACGGCCAATGATGCCATCGGTAGCGTGGGATGCCCTCGGCGCATCGTGCTGGGAGGAATCGCCGCGAGGGGCGTCAGGTATAATGGTATAGAGATAACCTGACTGGGCGTAAATGAGGTCAAATTGTTGGGCCTTAAGGATGGCCTCTTCTTCAGACTGGGGTCTTTCGGATGTCACATCCTTAGCAATGACAGGAAGAAGGGATTTGAGGAACCAATCTAGGAAGATACGGTCATCTAATTTGATCTTGCATAAGCTACGGCGTCGACTCCACTCATGAATGTGGTCCATGATGTGGGTAGCCATGTTTTGTCTGCATGATAGGAGGATCTCAATGCCCGCATCATAGCGGACAAGTAACTGGAAGAACTGCAGGAAGGTTGATGCAAGGGAAGCAAAGGTGGCATGGGTTCCATGGGGTTGCTCGATATACCACTTGGCTGCAGAGCCAGTGAAGGTGCGTTGTAAGAGACGGAGGCAGATAGAGTCATCCACTATGGAGTTGGAGGAACACCATAGATGGAAGGACATAATGTGGTTTTGTGGGTCCTCACCTGCCTTGCCCTCAAACTTGGGGATGTCAGAGGGGAGCTTGGTGGGCATGTGAGGCCACGCAGGGTCGTGTCGGATAGGGTAATTGGTCAATGTGGCTAGGTCAGGTAGGTTGAGGCTAGCCATGAATGGCAAACTGGAAGAAGGATGTGACACAGTAGTGGGTGGGACCAAGTTGGGGCCAATGCCCCCAAGTGGAGGGGTAGTGTTAGGGAGGTTTCCCCCAAGTGGGGGAACTAAGGTGGTATAGGACGGTCCTGCACCACCATGGGTAGTGTGAGCCACTGATGGAGTGGGAATAGGTATTCATGCTGCGGGAATAGGTGTCGTGAGGGGAACGGTAGATGGGAGCCCCATGGAGGGCATACCCAAGGCAGGTGTGGTTACTGGTGTAGTGGTGGATGTGCCACCAATGGTCGCTACCAAGACGGGAGTGGAATTCACGCCAGCCATGGGGCTAGTAGGGGCAGTGTAAATGGGGTTCTCAGACTCTGGCTCAGAATCGGAGGTAAAATAAGGGGCGTCACTATCTGGTGACGGAGTCCGATGCCACTGACGAGTGGATTCAAGTGACAACGCTCGAGATCTATGATAAGTGGTATCAAGTGAAGATGATCTGTGTCGATGATGGGTGGTGTCAAGGGAACTATGCTGTGGGGGTTCACCCCTGAGGCGCCAAGAATGTCTCGGAGACTCAATGGTGATAGATGGTGTCAAATCTCTGTGGGTTGAGGTGGGTAAAAAAAAGCTTCAAAAATCCTAATGCAACCGAGTGTGCAGAAGGAGAGCTCAAAAAAATAGGGCACTCAGGCCAACAAACAACTCAAAACACCCACTGTAACAGCTGTGCTACAATAGGTGGAGTGTCAACAGAAATGGTTAGAATACCAACAAGCAGTAGGTTTCCTAAAAATAAAAAAAAATGGTGGACTCACTAGACCAAAAGGAGGTAAGGGAGCATGCAAACACCTAACTAAAAGGTATTCTGACTCAACTAGACATATCCTCTGGAAGGTGATGAAATCCAAGTCAGACAATATGAATAGGAAAGCCAAGTGGCTAAGATATCCCCCTACCGAGAGGGACACCGGGTAGTCAATCCTAGAAGAATGGCAACTAAGATACCCCGTTCATGACACGTCCAGAAAGGTGAATCTATCATTTGGTCCTTTTACAGCAATACCCCTATATAGGGATATCCCGAGAACTGCGAAAGGTAGCCCTTCAGTTACTAAATGGAGTGCGGTATTCCACTCAGGCCTCCAGAACCAATCTCGCGACTTCAACCCTCCTAAGGGAGAGGCCCTCTGGTAAACTGGTTGTGACCATGCCAAAAAGTACTAGGGGATTTTGGTTCCCTAATTGGACAACAGCTATGTCTCAAGTGTAAGTAACCGAGGGGTGTTATTGGAAGCCCCCCGATCCTACCTAACTACAAAGATTCTTTTGTGTTCCCCAAGTGGGGTTAGAATATTGGTTGAGTTAAGTAGTTTTTTAAGGCTCACTTGAATTAGGTGACAGAGTGTGTGCTCGTGAGGTGATGAACCCATAATAGAAGTGCCACACAAGGGGGCAACTTTCTAACTAACAATAATACTGAATTCACAACTTTAACATGCAAAATTTTCTGAATTAAAATGCCGAAACTTTAAACAGATTCTGTAAAACGGAACAGAAATGATGTTGTAGAAAAGGCTGTAGGGAAGTAGGGCTGCAGGTGGAACAGATGGCTGTGCAGATGTAGAAAATATTGCAGCAAAGGGGCTGGGTTCAAAAACAGGACCGCGAGTCTGTGGCGAAATCAGGCGGTCGGATCGCGGGTTTGAGGGAAACAGGCACGGACAGGTCACAGCTTTCTGGCCGACAGAAACAGTTGGACCGCAGGAAAATGGTAGACAGACGCGGTCGGGTCGCAGCTAAGGGGCTAAAAGTCGTGCTCGGGACGCGGCAAAATGGCCGACAGGCGCAGTCAGATCGCAGCAAACAGGCTGATTAACCGCGGTCGGATCATAGGTAACAGACTTGAATCCGTAGGCAGGGCACCAGAAACAGACTAAGAGCCATGGTCGGATCGCAAGTAAAGGCCTGAAAGACACGGTCGGGACGCGACTACAGAGGGAAAATATGCGGTTTACGGCAGCCAAAAGGGACAGCCGAAAGAAAAAACGGGAAGTTATTGCAGAAAACTAAACAAGCAGCGGAGTCGCCAAAACTATGGCTAGGGTTTTACCCCTAGCTTGTGCGAATGAGCACCTACTAAGGAGAAGGGACTCCTTAGTAGCAGTTCAGTAAAGGTGAAATAAAAATGCTAAAATAGAAATGTAAACTACTTAAACATATGCATGAAATAGAAAAACAAGATGCGAAAAATGGTTTTTATATTAGTATTACCTCCAATGTGAAGGTTGGTGAAGCCCTTTGCAGTGGTCCAAGAGGGTTGCTCCAAGCTCCAACTTGCTCCTTCTCTTTCTCCAATGGTGTAAATGGGCCAAAAGGGGCTCTTAAGGTGAAAGTAGCTCAAGGGTGAGCTAGGGTTTCAAGAGCTAGTTTGGCAGAGTAAGGGCGCTTATGATTGTGGATGTGAAATAAGGGGTCTCCATCACTTATTTATAGTTTTTCAGTGGTGGAGTGTTGGCCCATGGTTTTGGAGACCATATGGTTTAGGGCAGTTGTATAGGGTTTTTTCCTCCTTTTCCTCATTATTTTATTTTTTCTTCCCTTTTTAGGGGATTTTTGCTTTTTTAGAGGAATTTTGGATATTTTTAGAGGAAAAAAGAGATTTTATGGCCTTTTGGAGGCATTTTAAGCCTTTTGGAGGCTTTTTGATGGTTTTATGGCCTTTTGGAGGCATTTTAGGCCTTTTGGAGGCTCTTTAGTGGGATTTTCAGGGTTTTCAAGGGAAATATGGTAGGAGAAAGGACAAATGAGCCATGTAGTGGGGTAGATGAGGTAGTGAACACTTTTTGGGTGTTAACACCAAACCTAAACCCTGCAAAAAAAAACCAATATTTAATAAATATCAAATATTATATATAGTATTAAATAAAATTTATTTTAAAACTTTAAAAAAAAAAACTATATAGCAAGTATATATAGTTTATTAAAAAAAACAAAAATAAACTATATACAAAATATAATATAGTTTATAAAAAAATATATAATATTAATAATATTAATTAATTAATTAATTAATATATTATTATCCAAAATAGCGTGGAAATACAAACCTCTGCATACAAGGTCCAAGACCATGGAGGAACTGAAAGAGAAGATCGAAAAAATGGAGAAGGACATCAAGTCCCTTGTCGATAACCAAGAAGGCTTGAAGGAAAAGATGCAAAATAACAATACATTACTCAAATCTATCTTGTTTTGGTACTAGAAAGAAGGCTCGATGACAAACTTGACATCCTGAACAAAAAACAAAAAGACGTGGATGACAAAATGAGTACCATAACGCAAAACATAAACACCTTAACACAGAACATGAGCACCATGACACAGAACCATAATACATTAATCGAGATGTTACAAAGCCTCATACCCAGTCCGGGCCAAGTCAGCAGTCCACACATGCTAGATTTTTACATTTCATGTTGCCACCCAGGAAACACTCGCAAAGAATCAAGAAGAATTGCAAAAAGAAATAAAGATTAACAACGCAACGCTTAAGCAAGAGATAGAAACACAAGTACTGCCAGATATGGAGGCACGATTAAACACCAAAATAGACGCTATAAGTAAAATAGTAGAGAAAAGAAAACCAAAAAACCACCGCCAACAACAAAGCAATTCAGATATGTCACTTTCATCGTCCAGTAGTTCCGAGCCACCACCAAACCATAAGGCAAAAGGAAATCAACGTCATCCTTACAAAGTGCGCCCACCTAAGGAAAAAATAGAGTTGTCGAAATACAATGGGAGTGAAGACCAATGTGTTGCTTGGCTAAACAAAGTAGAAGAATACTTCGACATTTACAACATTCAATCTAACAAGGACAACGTGAAATATGCGTCAATGCATATGGAAGGGTACGCCTATAATTGGTACTTATGATGGAAGAGAGATAATTTTACCTACACCTGGAACTTGTTCAAAAATGATTCTTTTAATAGGTTTCAAGGAATCAAAGAAGATGAATTTTTTAGTAAACTTACCAAACTACAACAAGTTGGAAACATTGAGGAATTCACACATCAATGGGAATCCTTATCGACACAAGTATTTGGGTTGTCTGACAAGCAAAGACTCGAAACCTATTTAGGAGGTCTTAAACCACACCTCCAAAAAGAGTTAAAGTTACATGGCATACCTAACGTAGAAGTAGCAAGACGTAAAGCAAAATCTGCAGAACACAAATTGGAAGGAATAAAAACACAAGGCGATAGCCATTATCGACAAGAAAAAGAGACACAATGTAGGTACTGTACAGATACTTGGTCTCCCGACCATCAATGCCACAAACCTCAATCATATGCCTACGAAATGGAAAATGGATCAAAGTCATCTAACAGTTAGTCTAATAATAAAAAGAAAAAGAAGAAAAACATATGTCATTGATGCAGTGATGATTGGACCCCTGGTCATAAATATAGGAACAATGAGACAATACAGTGCAAAATCATCAATGGAAAGGAAGTGCAAGTCTCTGCACAAGAGACCTCATCCTATTCTAGTACCGACACCAAGTCAGAATGAAGAACGACACTAGGAAAATACTCAAGCTTTGAGGACAAAGCTTCCTTAAAGAGAGTGGCAATGTAACAACTATAAAATAAAATATTATTTAGATTAGTTAATTATCTTAGGAAAGGGTGTAACCCTTCAGTTTACATGCTTAAAGCCTATAAAGGTGAGCTTCCCTTGTAATTATTAAATCATCCAATATATTATTATTATTCATATTTCATTATTACAATGATAGTCGGATTCGACTAACGGACAACCGGATTCGGTTGCTCCATTTTCCCAAAAACTGACTTCCGCAATCATGCGGCCGCAATGGTCCTTTCTACAATCAGATTGTGGATCCACCTTCCTAATTTTCCAAAAATTGGGCTTCCATAATTTTCCTTCTATAAGTCTCTTTCTACAGTTGGGTTGCGGATTTCGGACGTGCCTTCATCTTTTCCTGAAATGGGCTTCCGCAATTTCCTCACACAAATCTATTTATGCAACTTCTGAGAGTCGTTGATTTCTTGTGGGGTCCTTCCTGACCTTTGATCTGTGATCAAATGCAGATCTCACCTTAATGTTGTGGATCTTCACTTTTCTTTTGTGGATCACTTATCTCTCATACAGGTTCACTTTGTGAATCCTTTCCCACCGTCAATCCATCTTTCCTCCTTTAATATGGTTCGTCCAATCTTTATCGAATGAAGTGAATGTACTCTTTGTACCGTCCAACATCTATCGAACTAATTGAATGGAAATCATGTCTCAGCTTCTTGATTTTCGATATTGAATGTATTCATCTAGGTTGAGTAATATTTTTCTTCCTCATGGGAACTAGTTTGCTTCCATACATGAGCAGAGAGCCTAATTACACTTCGATCTCTGCTTATTTGTCCTCCTTGTTGTTAAATCATATGCTTGGAACTTATGTGTTCCCATCAATGACAACTGCATCACAATCTAATATGTTTTCATATGATCGAAATACCTATCATAATACCAACACTTGTATTATATCTCGGCACCATGCACACCTCCTCTTGGTAGAAGGTTCATCAACCAGTTCTACTGGTTCATTTGGAGCTAGTGAATCTGATAACTCTGTAGGATTCTCCCTTTGAACATATGCATGGGGAGAATCAGTATCTAGGTCCTTTGACATAGGAGTCTCATGCTCCTCTGTGTCTGTATCATACAAAATATTTTTTTACCTCTTGGATGCAGCCTCTCCATGGAAGGTCACATCTCGGTTGACCTCAATGTGTCTCTCACCTGGCACATGTATCTTGTAGAATTTGGATGATTTGCTATAACCCACAAAGGTTCCCTTATTTCTTGAAGATTCCATCTTAGTCCTCTTTTATTTCGGTACATGAATGTATATAGGACTCCCAAATATCCTTAGGTGTGAAATTCTTGGCTTCTCACTAGTGAACACCTCTTTAGGTGTCTTCTCATCCAAATGGCATGCAAACTTTTGTTCTAGATATATGTTATTGTATTTGTGGCTTATTCACATAATAAGGTAGACAAATCTTGATCATGCAACATGGATTTTGCAACCTCACATATAGTTCTATTATTTCTCTTGGAAACCCCATTTTGTTGGGGGTTGTAAGGAAATGTCAACTATCTACAACTTCCTACATCACTACAGAACTCATTACATGCATGGGAATCAAATTCACCTCCATTTTCAGACTTCAAGGAATAGATGTGTCTCCCTATCTTATTCTTTACTAAGGCTTTAAATTCCTAAAAATTTCTAAATGTTTCGCTCTTAGCCTTAAGGAAGTAAATCCATGAATTTCTAGAGAAGTCATCAATAAACAGTACATAATATAAGTATCCACTCAAGGATAGGGATGGCATGGGACCACATACATCAGAATGTACTAAATCTAAAATCCCTTTAGATATAATATTACTCCTAGTGAAAGTATTGTTTACTTTCTTCCCAAGTGCACAACCCCGACATACACTATCCTACTCAAAATCAAATATTAGCATACCATTTAACATTCATTGTAAACCTAGTAGTGGTTTGTAGTGGATCTAACCAAGCCTCTGATACATAGCTCATGTCAACTAATAGTGTGATGAACCATTTCTTGAATGTACTTCCTAGTTACCTTGTAGAATCCTCCCTCTCAAACTCCAATCACTGCAGCAATTTCAAGACTTTTGTTCTTTGGCCATAATAGTGCTTGATTGTCCATGAAGATAACTCAGAAGACCTTATATTCAAGAACCAAAACTGATAGAAGGTTCATCTTCAAGAATTGGACATAAACAATGTCCCTCACATGTAAAATATCTCATAAACTCAGCTAGAAGGAGGTGGATCCAACTCCTTGGATCGAATAGGTTGAGTTGTCCCCTAATTCTACCATGCATGTGAACTTTTTCTCCTTTAGGTTAGAGATGGCCCTCTTATAACCTAGCATATGCTTGGATGCACCATTGATCAACCATGTATCATCACTTGTGATGATAGATCTGGAAAGTGTCGAAACAAGGTACTACTCCCTCCTTGTCTCTTTTTCCTTGAGTGAATTCTTCTGAGGAGTTTCATATTCTATTATGGTAGAAGCATGAAACCTTCCTTTATTATTTTTATTTGCTCTATGATCCCTTTCATGATGGGCCTTATTTTGACAATTCTAGTACAAACCTTCAAATTGTTGAAGTCCTTATTGAATACCGTCTTCATTGAATGTGACAACTTATTTGGAGTGAATGGTTTCCTCCATTTCTTCATTCTTATAGTGAGGGAAATAATTTCTTCTTTGGTTCACACTGACTTGCTCTGTATTTTCCCCTCCTCTTGGAAGCGGTCATGCAAAAACCTCTTGAAGTTAGTTTTTATCTCTTCTCCATTTACCACAACCAAGAATGTCTCCAATGAGGATGGGAGACCATCGATGTCAGTTTGGAGAAGATCATCTTCATCCACACTACTCCAATACTAACAAGCTAATCTCGCGCCTGAGATATTTTGGTGAAGAATGATGCCACAGAATCATCCTTCTCCATATTTAGGCTTCATATCTTATTCTTTAGTGCCCTCTTTTAGCAAGAGGATTTCTTCTCGTATAGTTTCGTTAGTGTATCAAAACATTCCTTTGTGGTATACAACAGAGTGATCATGGACATCAGATTTTCCTTGGCTAAATCATAGATGATATGTTTGTCCTTAGACTAATTCTTCTTGAATTTGATTCTCCCTGCATTGCATGTAGCCTCCTCAATCACTATGGATGTGTAGCTATTCAATTCATGTTCCTCTAGGATGTTCAACACCCTCACCTTCCAAGTGTTGAAATTGTAAGTACCCTCAAGAAGGTTTTCAGGTCGAACAGAAATCGATGTTGTGGATCTCATAAAAAAATTCAACTCCTTAGGATCTACATAGGATTCTATTTTGCTTGCACAACTCAGCTCCTTCAAGTCCTGAGCTCTGATACCATGTTATTTTTTTAGAAAATATGAATATCTTTGAACTTTAAAACTTTAACTACAGAAATGCGGAACATTGGAATCAATAAAACATTCGATCACATAAATATTCATCAACAACACAATATGTACCGTGGGAAAACCCTCAAAATAATGAGGATGAAAATTCTGATAATTCTTCAGAGTTTAATTATGATAGATTGCAAATAATTTATTTTACACAATAGCAGATTGTCTTCGACACCCAGGAGCTAGATAAGAGACAAAATTGAGCAATAGAGAATAGATATCAACTGTATGAACTTGCCATGTTCCCATCACATTAACAATAAGCCAAAATCACTGCCATGCAAACAATAGCAAATGGATGCATGCGAATCATGCACCACTTGCACGCAAACTATGAATTTCCTTCATAGAAAAATTATCATGTACATTGGATTCATCATCATGCATAACATATGTGCCACGCCTTTCATCTTTGACATTAAATGATGCTTAACTCACTCTGGAGTGAACTCTCCATCTAACTATATGTATGACCACTTAGTTAGAATTCTAACTTAAGTGGCATCTTGCTTTAACTCAAGTGTCGTCGTGTAAACGCTTTATTAACTAAAGTGTTGTCTTTTGATTTACGTAAGTGTCGTCTTTTATTTTAACTAAAGTATAAACACTTTAGTTAAATAGTCCATAATTATTAACACTTAGTTAACTATTATTAACTGAATCATGTTGATTGATTTACTTTTGAGTAATCACTGCAAGTTATTTAATTAACTGAAGCACACATTGTGGCTTTAACTAAAGCTCACAAATTTGAGATCACGTAGTCATCACATAGGCAAATATTTTTCTTTTTCTTTTTCTTTTTCTTTTTCTTTTTCGTTTTCTTTTTCTTTTCTCTATGCATTATCTATTTATCTTTGTATCTTTACTTCATGGTTAATATGTGTTAACTTTAACTATAGAAAAAATTTATGATGTTGTGATCTTATTATATTACTTCGAACCAAATGATCATATGATAAAGTAATTCACTCTAGAGGTAGTTAATCTCTAAAGGAAACTTAACAATAATTAGCGACCATTATTAGCAATACATCACACAAAATTTGATGCGTCAACATGCAAAGCATATTCCTTTATAAGTGAAGGCCCACAACATGGGTACCCACTATAACTGGGGGTCCCCATGAGAATCAATTACCTCTATAACTGGAGGTCCAACCCATAGGTACCTACTATAACTGGAAGTCTATATGAAAATCATGATTTGATATACACACGAGTCCTTATATTTGTGCTACAACAATTTACAACATCATCAAAATGATAAATCAAAGAATTCACATCAACACAAGAGCAATGGCCTTTATAATTGAAGGCTTAGTCATCCTTAAGTCAAACCTAAGAATCTACTCCAAGTTACCGAGTCCAACTCACTCTCTCTACCTCAACACATGAGGCCCTATCCTTAATGCATAAAACTAGCTTGGAAATGACTCATGATGTCGGACATTTAACACTAACAAGTGTAATGGTAATATAGACCCCCTAGCTTCCTCGAGATATCGTCATTCACCATCAGACGTATTTTTGTGCAAGTCCAGGACAGAGCCAAGCAGTGGACATGGAGGAACTACACCAGAGTTGTCTAGGCTTAACACAAACACCATACAAGATCACAATGCTTCAAGTACAAATTTCATTCACATAGAAAAGCATACATGGATTTCTAATTTCACAATCTTATCAATATCTCAACATGAAAGGTATGAACAACCAAGAATAACCATAATCAACCACCATCCAAAATAACCAACAAAAACCCAAAGAAAGGAGATCAACCATGTATTTATAGACAAAAGAAGGTATTTCAAACCCAATAGGGTCAAAACAAACCAAGCTAATCCAACTTGAGTCAATACAAGGAGGGTAACTCAACCACAAGAAGTTAACTCTAATCCAACCCAAGCAATTCGAATTTCAAGGAGAGCGGCTCCAAGTCACTCCAACCAACTCAAATTCTTGTGTGGATACATCATCCATGAAGAGGAATAAAAATTAGTGAGGTGAGGTGTTACACAAACCAAGGCATCTTCCCAAACTAACAAAGGAGGGGTTACACAATGAATTATCCAACTTTTGAGGTGTCTAGGCTAAAAATAGCTAGTGAGGGCACACTTTTGCAAATGGGGGTTACAAAACCAAGTATAACTTCCAAAAGGGAGTAACAAAACCACTAGAGGGGCTCAAAAAACAAGTGGCATCCATTCAAGAACCAAGGAGGGTGCATTGATCAATGAAATCCCACTAAACCCACTACTTAGGCCCAATAGTACCAACATAGGCTAAAATAATCAAAAGTTGGGTTCGTTGTACAATTTTTAGGCGATCAACAACTAATCAACCCACCAAGGCATAAATGCAGACCAAGATCAACCAAACAAGTTCTAAAGTGATGGGAATTTCTCCATTCCCCTCAACATTGTGGATCTAGGCCTCCCATACTCTTTTGTTGTTTATGAGTGTGCCAATTGTTTTCATTAATTAATAATTTGCAAAATAATAATGGAGTCTCGACCCTTAAATACCCTTATCCTGACACATGGTGCAACAATAATAAACAATTATAAATTACATATGTCCAGGGCTTAACACATGGGGTATTACACTTACCATCATCCTCTATGATGATACAAGGGGTGATGGCAACCTTACCATCGCTTTGTGTCCCACAGGTTGGAATTATGGTGCTCAGAATGGTCCAAAATTGAAAATTGTGTTCAAATCTGAGTGGTTTTATGGGTTGGGAAGGTCCAAAGATTATGTATGAAGACTCTAATGATCAATGAATGACTCAGGAAGGTCAAGAAACCAATAATTCAAAATAATGCAAAGAAAAAAAATCTAGGGAAAGTATAAACAAATCTTTCCCCAATGGAGTCGCTAGTTATGTTGTGGGGATTTCCCTCTTGCAGATAGGTGAGAACTCACTTGGATCATTTCCCTAGTATAAGATAGACAATATGGTAGACCAATATGACTTTTCCCACTAGATTCAATTAATCACTAGATCTAAAAACCCATTAATGTTACCGGAAATACTCACCTTATGCGGAAAGAAGTTGTTTTCCTAGCCTGAAACACTCAGAACTAGAACAAAGCAGTCACAACACAAAAGATATTTCCCTAATATTACATAAACTACTTGAATGGAAAATGTTGTTACCTATCTGTTGTTGGTAGCAACAGATTCCATTTTAAACTATTTAAAATGGGATCCCCATTATCCTTTAATTCACTTTTGAAGCCATAATTTTCTTATGGGAATATTAAACTATAAGTATCGTGTTTTGGACTTAATAAAATTTACTCATAAAACCTTTTTATTTTGGGTTTTACGGATTATGGAAGTGCTCTTTTCCTTTTCCACATATTTTTATGTTTCCACAACCTGCATTCTGCATCCCGCAATGTGGATTGCACAAGTCCTTTTTTTGAGGTTTTTTCGGAAATCATTTTCCCGCAATACTCCTTTGTACCCGCAAAGGCGGATTGCAAGAGTCTAATTTTTCTCATAGTAAAAATTTTGTCTTTCCACATGCCACATTCCGCAAAGGTGGATTGTGGAACGCGAAAATCTCTTTTTTTGAAATAAAACTCTTATCTTTTGTTTCTGACTTCCGCCTTCCGCAAAGGCAGATTGTGGAAGGCGAAAAAGTCATGTTTCGCACTTTTGTTTTTATTTCGATTCCAACTTCTGTATTCTGTAAAGGCAGATTGCGGAAAGCAGAATTTCAACATTTTCCTTGGTTAATAATTCTGGTTCCGCCTACTGCATTCCACAAAAGTAGATTACTGAAGGCGGTGTTAAGTCATGAATTTGTTTTCTTCAATCTTATATTTTGCTTGTGATTTTTTGTTTTAAGCTTGCTCATTTGCTTACTTTTAGGAAATTTTGGTTTAAAGTGAAATTTTGCTTTTTGCCTTTAGGTTTTCATTTTTGTTTTTCTTATGATTCTGAAGGGTTCTATAGGACATATGTTGATTAAAGGTTTCACAAATAAACACTAAGATCAAGTTTTACCATATAAACCTCATTTAAAATTGAATTAAGGATCAAAAAGCACCAAATTTGAGTTTAAAACTTTCTTGT
>LPNX011187099.1:172186-186742 GCA_001517045.1 Pseudotsuga menziesii | reverse complement strand
GATGCAGACTCAAGCATAAAGTTCTGGCAACAATGGACTATAGTTTCGATGCTCTCAACTTTCTCTCATGCTTTCAATGTACCAAGGGGTTCCTTATATAGATCTTCAAAGGGACACTGAAGGGTCGAATCCGTGCGATCTCACGGCATATGGAAGGCCAGGAGTCATATGAGTCGGATCCAAGTCAAGGAACAGTCCAAAAGGATTTGGATTTATGCACACATCCCGATGTACGCGACTATCGAGGGAATATCCGCGTATGTACGCGGTTATCGGGGAAAAAGCCGCGTATATCAATATTATAATGTTTTTTGGGGATGATTAAGGTAACATCAAAAGATATAAAGTGGTCCAAAGGGGTTAATGAGTCTGCAGCGGGACAAGGGAAGGCCATACAATGTGCGATTCACCTAGTGTGGTGAAATCCGCTATAACAGTGTCAATGACCCCTTCCAGTGTTTGTAGATAAACTGTACTAGGACCAATATTTTTTGTAACAATGAATGGTCCCAGACAAAGTCATTGAAACTTGGTGTACTATTTGTTGTCCTTGTGTTGTTTTTCCCATCTCAATAATAAATCTACCACTGAGAAGTCTCTCTCTAAGTAAGACCTCTCGTCAAACCATTTCTTTACCAACTGTTGATGTTGGTATAATTTGTTCTTGGCTTTCTCTCTATCCTCTTCTAACTTGAGAAGAGAATCAATCCTCTGCTGTAATGGGGAAGAGTCACTCTCTTGGATGGATTGGGACAAATGCAATGAAGGAATGGTGAGATTAGATCGCAAGACATATTCCTTGCCATAAACAAGGAAATAAGGGGAGTTACCAAGGGCTTCCTTTGGGGTGATTCGATCTACCCAAAGAGCATTGTAAATTTGGGTATACAATTTTTTATGATATGAATCCACTTTCTTTTTTAGGATGCTTATCAAGTTCTTGTTTGAGGATTCCACAAGCCCATTTTCCTGAGGATATTAATTAGAAGAAAAATTAAGCTTGATCCCTTTTTCAAGGGCATAGCTGGTCAGGTCAATGGATTGGAAGTATGAGGCATTGTCAAAAGCAAGATACTTGGGGGTTCCAAACCTGGTGATTATCTGATTCTCAAGGATGGAAATTAACTAGTTTGTGTTACATAGTCTTAAAGGGACTGCTTCGACCCACCTTGTAAAATATTCGGTGGCTATCAAGATGTATTTATGCTATAAAGAGGATATGGGGTTGATGGGTTCGACGAAATCCAATCCCCACTACTAAAATGGGAATTTGACTGTAGGCTAGCTGCAAAGGGAAGGAAGGTTTCTTGACTTTTCTAGCACACTTATGGAAAGGCTCACATCTTCTGATGAACACATGGGCATCTCTGAATAGGGTAGGCCAATAGTATCCTGCCCTGATGATCTTGTGAGCCATTATATCACCTACTAAATGCCCACCTACAGGTCCTGCATGAAATTGGAAAAGGAGGTCATCAGTTTGGTCCTTTTCCAGGCATCTAACAAAAACTCCATCATAATTCTTTCTAAACAGAACATTATTAATAAGTTGATAAGGGGTTGATTTCATCCTTAATGCTATATGTGTTTTGGGATCAAGGGTTTCAAGGGAAAACCCATTATGAAGAAAAAATTTGATGTGCCCATACCATTTAGATGTCGCTTTTTCAAGTACGTTAACAAAACCCATAGGAGTAGCCTCCTCTTGTTCCCAATCACTATGTTGATGTTCAGGATCATTTGACTGGGTAGTGAGCTGACAAAAACCTTTTCCTCTGACAATATTCACAGGATTGATCTCTAGATCATATTCTTAAAGGGCAGTCATCCAGTGAGCTCTCTTTTCTCCCAACTCTCTTTGGACAAGGACATTGCGAACGAATGCATAAGGGACAATCACCTTAGTCCTTGGCTTCAAAAGATAAGGCCTATAATGTTTTATTGATTTAGGCATGTTTTAGGCATGTTTTTCAACTTGGGATTAATTGATTTTAGATCCTTTGAATGTCGAACTCATGAAGGAAATGGGGATCTCGACATCCTTATGATTTTTCTTTGTTAGGGCAGCTGCATAAGAAAAGTCAGTAGCAAATGTATACAATATAAAATATTTACTGAAATATAGGGACATAAGAGTAAGTGCTTCTGCTATGGCTTTCTGAATTTCAGTAAATGCGTTGTTTTGTTCATCATACCACTTAAATGGTACATCATTTTTGACTAGAAATTGCAGGGGTTTAACAACTTGAGCAAAATTTGGAACAAATCTACGAACAAAATTGATTTTACCCAAGAATGACTGCATTTCCTTATGAGAGTTAGGGAGGCCGATCTTGTAGATTTCTTTAGAATGTTCTAGATCGATGATAATACCTTCCTTCAAGACTATGAACCCCAACAAATTACCTTCTGTTACCGCAAAGATGGACTTCTTGGGATTGAGGGAAATGCTAAATTTCCTGCATCTCTTGAATACTTGTTTTAAAGAAGATAAATGATCATGTCGTTTCTTAGAGTAAATTGTTACATCATCCAAATAAAAAATGACAAAATTATGGATCAAGCCCCTGAAAGCTATGTCCATAGCTCTCTGTAACATGGCTCCTGCGTTTATTAATCCAAATGGAATTCGTCTATATGCAAATGTTCCCCAAGGGGTTCAGAAGGCATTTTTAAGTTGATCATCAGGTGCAACTAGGACTTGGTTGTAACCTGAAAAACCATATAACAACAAAAACATCTTAGATCCAGCTACCTTTTGAAGAATTTGCTCCATTGGAGGAACAGGATAGTTATCTTTCTCAAAGGCCTGATTCAGGTTTCTGAAGTCTACGCAGATCCTGATTTCCCCATTATTCTTGCGAACGGGTACCAAATTGGCTATCCACTATGTGTTCCTGATGAGAAAGGTGATCCTGGCTAAGAGAATATTGTCAAGTTCTTTCTTGACATAAATTTCTAGACTGGGGTGCATTTTCCTCAACTTTTGTTGATATGGCTTTACTTTAGGCTTCATAGGGATGTTATGATGCATAACAGTAGTGTCAAAAGTCCTGAGTTCATCATATGTCCAGGAAAAAACATATGTAAATTCCCTACACAGTCTAATGAATTTTCTTCATTCGTCGTGGGAATAATAAATTCCAAGATTGATAAATTGGGGTTCTTGCTCTATTCCCATATTGATAGGTGCATAATTAAAGGTTGATCTCTGGGTCTTGCTGGGTCTTGCAATTGGGGATTTGTCTGAATTTATCTTGTAAGTCATAAAACTTTTCTAGACTAATGGAATACTTGGGGATGATATTGGAAGGGTCAGATAACGACTTCTAATGATCAGTTTCATCAATAGCCATACCTGGGAAGGTGTCCTAGGCTGTCAGGAAGTCCAGTATTTGTTGTTCGTCATCGAACACTTTCCAACTTGTGATGTTGTCTGGTATTGAAGGCATGTACATCAATTCAATAGAGAAAGTTTTTGGAGACAAACCTTCAGGTGGGATTAGTCTAGATGTAGTATTGGCTAACAAATATGCATCAAAGTTCTGTGATCTAGGAACGGATTTAACGTTAAATGCCGAAAAGGAATTAGTCATATCCCTGATCAATTTCTGATAATTCACTAAGCGCAGAGACAAACAATGTATTTGATTGCGTACCTGTTTCACTATGATTTCTAAGTCTCCTACACATTCAATGGATTTATCTCCCATATAGATAGCTTTTCAGAGTCCTTGGACCAATTCCTCATACTCAGCGGCATTATTGGTGCATTCAAATTCCAATCTACATTTGATCATTATTTTTATCCCTTTCGAATAAATTAGTACACATTCTGCGCTTGCTCCTTCCTTTGACCTAGAGCCATAAAAAAACAAGGTCCAAACTATAGGATCAATTCTGAAATTAGTATTTACATTATATACATTATGAACAATAGAGAATGGGACAGATGTAATATGAGTTATCTGAGAGTGTTTCTACTCATTCTCTATTGGCGAGACATCAGCAGGTAAGTCTCCAAAGAAAGTTTCAAATGTGAAATGTTCAATTTGATTATTAAAGAAGGAGACATATTCATTCGAACCGTCGAGATCAGTTACAGTTTGTTTCATGAATGGTTCTCTTTCAACTTTGAGCTTGTTAGGTTGCTCATTAAGAATCAACCATAGGTGAGACAAATCAGTAGCAAAGTAACGTTTTAGTTTCTCTAACCAGTCCCGACTCAGCCACATACCATAATTCTCAGGAATATCTATAATCACAATATCGATAGTCTAATGAATAAGGGGATCTGTAAATAATCTGAGAAGAACATTCCTCAGTATCCCTACAACTCTAACCTTGGATCTATCTAATTGCACAATTTGAATAGGACAGGTTTCCCAGGTGGCATTGAGCATTTTACACACAGAAAGGGGCATAACATTGGATGAAGCACCTGAGTCTACCATATAGTTATGCACGTTCTTGTTAAAGATTTCAAAGGTAAGTAAGAAGGGAGGAGTTCCATTGCTTCTAGGTTTTGTATGGTTTGGTCGGCGAGTCGAGTCAAAATTATTATTCTGAGCTTCTCAAGGTTGCTTTATGATCATGATTTTTGGAAAGGAATCCCTTATGGAAGGTATTTTAAGAATATCAAATAAAGATATGTTTTCCTTGAATATTTTAAGGTCCTCGTCCAAGTTGTATTCTGGGTCAGGAATGAGGGTGTCCTTTTGATTTTAAGTCTTACATTTTCTAGGGGAATGTCTTGGAGGCGATGAATCCTATGGAGGTGGCCCTTTAGACCTGGTATTATGTGTGTGTTGTAGGTTAAAAACTGTCTCGGATTCTTCTTCTTCTTCCTCCTCTAAAAAGAAACTCACAAAGCTGACCTGCTGGTCATCTTCCTCTTGCTCTTGGGTAGGTTGTAAATCTTGAGTGGACTGATCTTTGGAGAAATTAGGAATGTCTGGTGTTCCCAAAGCTAAGGCTTTCAAGACAGAAAAAATCTCTTCTAAGGTGAATCCCTCACTAGGATTTGGAGGTGGTGGATTCTGAGGAGGTTGGGTGGGCCTCCTAAAAGGTGGCCTATTAAATCCTCTATTATTGGATTGATTTTCATTGTTTGTCTTCTTAATATCTACCATCTCGTTAGGCATTCTTTGGAGAAGCTTCTTCACTTCACTCGTGTTGAACGGATCCTGATTAGTAGCAGAGGGTTTAGGAGAACTGTCACTTTTCCTACGTGAGTTAGACACTTGTTCAAATGTGGGATCAAGGTTGTCCTTGAGACAGAACATGTCTCTTTCAACCTATATTTCTTCAGAGAAAGCATCTTGTAAGGAATCCTTGCGAGCTCTCTTAACCCACATGGATATTTGGGTCAGAAGACCCTTAATGTAGTACGCTACAAGTAACTCCTCAACAGGGAGTACTGTAGTCAAGATCCTATTCTTTAAATATGAAAACCATTGATTGTAATATTTGAATCTTTCTTTACCCTTAGTTTTCATGGAAGAGAGCTCTATGACTAATTCCTCTGGGATATTTTCATCCCCAAAATTTTGATTGAAGAGTTCAGAGAACACATCCCAAGATGGGATGGAACTGGATTCTAAGGAAAAGTACCAGGTAGAAGCTTTTCCCTCAAAGGTGTACAAGAAAAATTTGCAAACCACATCTTCATGTATGCCATTCCTAAGTCTAATGGCTTGCATGAAGGATTTTATGTGGTCTTCCATAGGATTTTATGTGGTCTTCCATAGGAATTTTAGATGGTGGTAGTCCTCCTACTCAGATGCTAGGTCGGGGAGTGGATGAGTCCTAGAAAAGTGGATCTAGATCTAACCGAGGGGTAGACAGTTCATTGGGGAGAGGCTGATTTCCTTCAGCATTTGAATCTCCTGAGTTAAGATTGCTTTCATTATTGATCCAGGGAAGATTGCGGGTTAGACGTTCTTCATCGTACTTTCTTCTAATATCAGCTACGTTGTCAGAGTTACCCTTCAACAATTGCTCAACTGTGATTGGTCCTAGAGTAGGTGATACAAGAATGTATCTGCTACCCAGTTTTTTCTGTCCTTGTGTAGGAGTGGATGGGGCGATGTCTGAACCTTGTGCTACTTGTTCCCCCGAGGTAGATGTGCCAGTGTGACTACGAGTGATGATCGGATGTGTAGATATAGGAGGTCTCGATGTGTTTCATTTAATGATGTGATGGCCCTCCTTATAGCACCATTTGTTGAATCCCCAAATATGTATGTGTCTGATAAGGGTGTCTAAGGCTTACAACACACAGAGAAAACCCAGAAAAAGGCTTCAAGCAATCCCACGCAAGTATTGTTTTACCCTCAACATATTTGGGATAGTAATCTACCATGGATAATTTTGTAGCCTCTGCTGGCTTATGGTTGGATTTGATCCACAGAGGATCTATTTCCCAGATTGGAAAACAAAGTAATTGATGAAAAGAAAAAGAAAAAAACTTAAACCTAACTAGGAAAAGAAACCTAATCTGAATCTAAAATATTATGTAAAGGATGTTGGGTTGATTATAGGTTGTCTTGATGTGTTTGAAGAACAAATAAATCACCACATTAACAAAAATGTAAACGAGACAAAAATCCTCTTACTCAAATAACAATTGTTTAATGAAAATTAAATAATAGCAACTTAAGATCAAATCATTCAAGATAACCTGCATGTACACATGTTAGTTGAAAAACCAACATATAAGCTGTAAAAATTTTACTGTTGAATCATTTGCAAAAATAGATAAAGATAGTTAAAGAATAAATTCCTTAGAGCTCTATTAGTGTATTGACCAGAAACAAAGAGAAATCTCAGCTATGAGCAAACACATTAATTAATTACAAATTAATCACAACACCATCTGATCATTTGGAACAATAAAATTGAGATCTATCAAAGAAATTTGATCAAATCAAATACAAGAGATAAAAAAACAACAATACTGTATTTATTCAGAATTTTGTAACAAATTACATAAACCTTAGGAAAAATAGAGTTTTTTAGTCTTCCTTCCTCCAAAAGTCAAAAATTCCCTAATGCATTTGAGATCATCCTCTTAAAAAATTATTACAAAGAATATATTTCCCCTAAAGGGGATCAAAACCTAAACAAAGCTAGTATCCCAAGAAATCTCTTCACATCCTCCAAATACGTAGCAATTTATTAATATCAGGGTAACTAGTAGATTCAATGCCAAGCTGGGCATTGCACTTATGATCTTCAATCTCGTTTTTATCCAATTTATTCCAAAATTGGATATAGATGTGGATATTTCCTTCCACCACGAATGGTTGTTTGATCAACTGATCTACATCATGTATGTTGATGTGGTCAAGCTTCTTGATCTTCTCCTCCTTTTCATCCCTTCGTTGCTCCACGTGCTCAATCATCAGTCATGGTGGAGATGCTTTTTCAATAAGCACCATTGCTGGAAAGGATAATTCATCCATAATGTTGTCAGTTGCATACCATCTTATGCTGCAAATGGCCTATGCTTTCTTTATGGCTTCAGATATTGTTTCATCTAAATATTCCCAGGCTCTCAAGATAGTTCTAACTTTCTTAAGATGGAAGTTAGTAAGGACAGTGACATTTTATGGCTTATCTTTCATGTATCTTTGCTAGTTTGTGACCTCATTATAATCCTTTGAAGCTTGTTTCCTCTTCCCAACTAAGTATTCCAGAACAACAGACATCTTGTCAAAAACCATGCGAGTTTCAAAGATATTATCTAGATTTTTAAATAGCTCACAGACCAAATCATGGTGCTCCCTGTTAGTCCAAATGGAAAGCTCTTTAAATTCCTCCTGGGAAAACTTGGAAAATAAAGATGAAGCTACATTTGTAGTTGTATCTTCATACTGTCTTTCTAGCAATGCAACCTTCTGAAACCAAAGTGGCATTAACGGTCTTTTCTCTTTGCATCTCATCATTAAGAGAAACATTCTTCACTTAAAGTTCATCATGCTTGGCCTCATGTTGTCTCTTGAGTTGTTCCAATTCCTCTTTCAAACTGACAATTTCTACCTTCTGTTTATCAAACTCTTTGTTTAAAGTATTAACATCATCAAAATTGGCACCTGTAAAAGCTCCTAGAACAGATGCAGCATCTGTGGCATACGCCTGTGGGTCACTTGATTTCTGCGTCCATACAACCTTGTTTTCCAAAGATATGTCTATATCACTCTAATAATTTCCCCTCTTCACCACTGATTTACCATCTTTACTATACTGATATTCTCGTAGGGATATCACAAAATCCTCATTTAACTCATCCCTCATCTCGTCAATGGGGGGTATATTAATTCCTTTGGATATCATAGAGGAGGTTTGAGTTGTGGTGTGAGAGGGTATGGTAATAGTAATATGAGAACTGGATGGAGAGGAAGTAACACTCTGAGCAAGAGTTACTTTAGGGGCTATATAAATTTCAGGAGCAGAAGTTTCAATAGATGAAACTTGCAAAGTTGTAGCCCTGAGTGATGTTGGTGAAATTGCTGAAGTTTTCTTAGGAATGGGGGATGACACTGAGCTTAATGAAGGAATATGCAATGGAATTTGGAAAAATGGAGGTACAATAGATGATGGAATGGGAATATCCATAGAAAAAGGTGTAATATATTCGAGTAAACATGTGGAATCTTTATAAAGCTGAGACATAAAGGGTGTCATAGTAGAACCAGTAGATAATGAAGATAAAGCTATTATTGATGAGAGAAGTAACGCAAAAGAAGATGGGCCAGACTGGGAAGAAGGTTGTGGTTGTGGGGCAGGTGATGAAGATTTTTCATTGCTACCATTAAATAAATTGCTAAAATCCTATAAATAATTACCATTTCTAGTTTCAACGGTAACAGAAAACTCTGACTAAAAGATCCCGCATTCCGCAACTTGCGGGTTGCAGGATAGCAAAACAATTCAAGACAAAACTGACTTTCTACATCTTAAAATACACAAATCAAGCATGGATTTTTTTTGGGGGGGATTTTTGTTAAGTTAGGGAATCCCAAAAGTTACTAAAAATGTAATTAAAGCCAACAAAGTCATGAAGGTTCCTACCAAGTTACCTTCGTATGTGTGATTGGGCTCCCGTGTAAAAATAACATGGGATCTGTTGTATCTACAACAAGGATAAATCCTTGAATAGTGAGCATGACACAAAGATGACTCAAGGCAGCTTTTAACTTGCAGATAGGACAACTAGACTTACCTACAATGTAGGAGACATGATTCGATTCCCCATGTATAAAGGACAAGTGGAGGAGTAAAAACTCAAAGTAATAGCTGAGCTAAAAGTGTGAACTGAAACATGAGTATCAGAAATTTCAGAGAGTGCTATATTCAAGGAGGACATGCTACCACTATTTATAACCAAAAGAAAGTACTTCCTCCTTATCTCTCCTATTAAATTTTAATGAGTCCAGGAAATTCAACTCAGGTCTCTCTTCATTTTGGAGAAGCTTGAAGAGGGGAGAGAATAATGCTTGATAAGGTTACTTGTTCGAGGATTTTACAAGCCTGAACTTGTACATACTCATTGTTGTTTTCATATTTTGAGAGTTTGAAAAATTCAAGGGTGATTTTTTGTACAATTTAGTCTCCTGAGGCTGAAAAAGTATAAAACAAACCACAGAAGAACTCGCTTAGCTTCCAAAGAAGTAAGTCGCACATTTTTCATACTTAGTCAGGAAGGTCTGAAAAAGGTTAAATTACCACCTTCCCAACTCTCCTTCAAAAGAACCATATAGCCTGAGTTTTACGAGTGTGAAAGAAGGAAAGATCACTCAGAAATATCCATTTGATTACGAGAAATGGGGATTACAATAGTAAACTCAATGCTTTGTTCTTTTAGGTTTTGCAAGCATGACAAAGACATAAAGTACGCTTGAAATCTTTTTCATGTTTGGGTACAGAGCACAAAAAAGAGAAAACTAAGCTAATACCAAGTGTTCCTTTTCCATAATTTTATTCCCTCGGGTCTGGAAAAGTGATAAAATTATTCCTTAGAATAATCTTCTCAATTCTGAAGAAAATAGAGTGCTTCATTTTCATAAATATTCCACATGGTCTGAAAAAACGATAACCTACAACCAATGTGGATTCTGTTGATGTATATGTAACTTCGGAATGTATTCTTCTATGTATCTTATGTATTGTAACCCGATGTTTATTCCGGGATGTTTATATTATGTATTTGAGTCATGTGGTCATACCCCGATGTTCCGATCGGGAGGATTAATAATGTAAACAAGTCATATCAAGTCATTAGGTAAGTCCCCACAGTTTTGGGGCACTTGAGTTATTATACACTAATTAAGGTGTAGGCTCGAGTAGTAATTATTAGGGTTGAGCCTACGTGTGAAATGGAAACTTAAGTGAACGAACTAATATAAATAGAGAGTGTGTGTCTCTCTATTTATCACTTGTGAATTACATCACTTGCTCTCTCAAGTGTGGCGCACCTTTGGAGAAGGAAATACTTTGGCTTGACAGAAGACAGAAGGCTGCTGTTATGTTGGGAAGTCATCTTACTATTTTGGGATCACATCTTGTGGTGATACTATCTTAGAGGAAGTTGAGGGGTTTTATCCATTTATGGTTTCCCCTCCTAAAATCTTTGTGTCTCTTGTCTCTTGTGATATGCTTATGTGATTGCTGTACTTGTTATTCTCTCAGTGAAAAGATCTTATCATAATGCTAGCTTAAATGTTGAAAAACTAACATGGTATCAGAGCTAACCTGAGAAGAAGACATTGTGTAGCTACAGGAACTAGGGCTTCCTATTTTGTGGATCTTCCTCCACATATTTTCAGCAAAAGTATGCTAGGATGACTCTCCATTGAAGGGTGCATCTTTCTGTCGATGCGGAATTCAATTTCAAGCTTTTTCAGTTTCGATGTGGAAATTAGGGCTTTCTACAGAAGAGGAATTTTTGAGTGAGACCAGCATAGGATTGTTCTCCTCATCAAAACCGAATTTTAGAGACCTGGATCAATAAAATTGGTTGGATGAAACTCCAGGAAAGTCAAACCCTAGTTTGACCTTGAGCTAGGAGAAACCCTAAATACTAAAACTGCTAAGTTTTGGTACAGTCGCTATATTCCGATATTGGCGCTGTATCAGAAGCTGAAAATTTCCTGGGCCGAAGATAAAATCCTCATGAACACTGTGTCCAAAGGGAAGCCTCAGATTCGCTATATTCTGGGAGATATGATCTCTCCAAGTTAGGATTCTAGCCTCTTCCAGAAATCATCCATAAACAGGACACCTGGGGAGATCTGCAATATCTTGGGCTACAGAGGTCCAAATGGAATTCCTGAAGATTTTCCAGAAAGGGAACGGACTGTACTTTTTGTGGTCCGAATATCAGACTCAGAATATGAACCAGTGACACGTGTAAGGCCGTTCAACTTCGCTGTTCTGAACAGTCCTGTAACAGGTCACCTTGGGAAAAGGATCATAAATCCCAAATGGTGAAACAAATTCTAATTAAACCTATGTTTTTGGATCAAGTACATGCGAGTTTATCTCAGAGAGAAATTTCAGACACATAGGAGCAGTAATTTCGAATATATCATAGAAACAGTAACAGGCATTTCTGCAGAAGAAATCAGAAAATTAGGGCTTCCTGTTCCGGGAGCTTCCCTCCACTGTTTTCAGAAAAGGAGTACATTGGACAGCTCCATTTGAAGAGATCTATATGTTTGTCCAATTAGATCTAAAATATTCCAAGTTTTGAAAATTAGGGTTTCTGTGACAAACCCTAGATCAGCAAACTCCGGGACAAGGACGGACACCTCAAATCGGTAAGATCTAATCCTTTGCTATTTTCATTTGAGGTTCTCGTTTCAAATTGATATATCACATCAGCTTGGTGACAAGCTTGGGGAAGTTGACAACTTCCAAGCCTGGAAGTATATGATCTCTCTGAAGAAAATGGATTGGACACCTACATGAGTATAGAGGTTCCAGTTTCAGAGGGAGATGAGGTTTGAAGCCTTTTCACAAGAAGAACTTGGTCAAGGCCAAAGAAGACATCATGCTAATGCTGCAGAGGATGATGAACCATCCAAAAGAGATCCAGACATGAAAGTGAAGAGTTTTCAAGCAAGGATGAATATGTTCTGATATCAGCTCTCACAGGTAACATTATTCATGGAAGTGATGATTGGCTCATAGACAGTGGTGCTTCCAAACATATGACGGGATTCAAGAAATATTTTGTGAGACTATCAGAACATGAATCACCTCACAAGGTGAAACTTGGAGATGACTACCAATATCCAATAAAAGGTAGTGGGGAATCTTCATACAAGCTAGACTCTGGTAAGTCTCTAACAATGAAAGAAGTATTGTTTGTTCCAGGACTCAAGAAGAACCTTTTCTCCATTGATGCAAAAGGAATGCGGATTGCATTCATAGATGGTCAAGTCATCATGTGGCCAAAAGAAAAGACTATCGATGGTGTGGTAGTGATTGGAAAACAAGAAGGAGGCTTGTACAAATTGAAGGGCCATCTAGAACAAGCCTTGATCCATGACATAGTAGAGCCCAATGAGCTTTGGCATAAAAGGCTTGCACATGTGCATTACAGAGCACTACCTATTGCAAGCAAAGCTGTTGAAGGTCTTTTTGAATTTCAAGCTATTTGAAGGAAAGAACAAAATCATAATATGACCTAAAGAAAATAGTTGAAGAATGTGAAGATCCAGAATGCAGAGACCATGCAGTCATAAGAGTCTCTCAAATCAAGAACAACTTGAAGCGATGAAGAATGCAGAAGTGGTGATGGCCACCTTGAATGGCCTCCCAGGATCGTGGAATTCATTCATTCAAGGAATGTGTTCCAGAAGGAAGTGATTACTTTCAGAAGACTCCATGAAGAAGAAGAAGCTCGAATCATAAGAAGAGAAGAGAAGATGGGAGAAATTGAAGATCAAGCTCTCACCTTCCAAAGAAGATCCCTCAAGCAATGAGGAATATGAAGAAATCAACTCTTGAAGAACTTCTTATCCACCTCAGCATTTGGATAAGAAACGATGCTATCATAAATAAAGAAGATGATGAAGCAGAAGGCTCAAGAAGGAGTCTACCCTCGAAACAAATAAAGATAAGTATTCAATTTTCATTTCATGATATTGTTTTGTTATGCATTTGTTTATATTCAGTTATTGTATTATGCATGATAGGATGTTTGCATTAATGACAGTATACTACTAATATGCATGTGATGGGTAAGTAGCTCATGGTGCTATACAAACTCTCCATTGCTACTTATCTAGAATGAAACCTCTTTGCTGACATATTGGATTAGTGCACAATCTCAATATTGTCCTGGTAGAGATGGAAGGCATCTAGAAAGTTCAGTGAAATATGGATGAATGTTGTATTGGATAAAGTAGTTGCATGATCATATATTTATTCATAAATATTCTTTATGAAACGTTCTAACCATACAAATGCATTTGACTTGTAGGAAAGATCGTATGCATAATCCCCTACAAGCAAAGAAGAATGAAGACTTGTTCCGAAGAACAAGTGACGACAGTTCAAAGACAAAGAATAATATGACGAGTGCAGTGACATCATTGATGCAGAACCTTCCCGCCACCAACAAGAAGGGGAAGACCAGCTCAAGAAGAATGATGTCTGGGTGTAGTATCGAGACCTGAAGAAAAGTTCATAGTTCCATCATGCAGTAGATGGAAACATCGTGGGATACAAAGCAAGATTCGTAGCATGAGGCTTCTCACGAAAGGAAGGCCTAGACTACGAAGAGACATTTGTAGCCAGTAAGAGTTGAAACACATACATGATGAGATTGATGAAGATCTTAACCTTTGCTACAAGGTTGAAGATGCAAATCTATACACTAGATGATCACATAGAATATTAGTAGCATAGGAAGCTACTTGTCACTCCGGTATAGAATGTTTCAGTGCATAGAGTATAGGAGACAGAGGGAGTATGATGCTCCGTTTCAGAGGGAGTGACTACAGAATATCTTGAGGTTCGACATGGTACAACAGGATGGGCACATTACTGATGACTCTAGGCTTTACTAAGAGTAAAGTGGATTCCAACCTTTGCTTCAAGGTTGAAGGCAGAAGACCAATGATGTTCCTGTTATGTGTCGATGCACTATTGTTCTAGGCATGGAGGTGTGGCAGAGTACAGATGGAATCTTCCTTGGACAAGGGAAGTATGCAGTAGATATCCTGAAGAGGTTTGGGATGATGGACTGCAAGGCTATGGCCACACCTATGGCATCGAACCTGAAGATATTGAGTGATGCTTTGTCAGATTCATTTGATGCTACGATGTATCGTCAGATGATTGGTTCATTGATGTACCTGACGAACACGAGACCAGATATTTGCTTTGTTGTGAACACCATGAGCCAGTACTTGACAGATCCGAGAAGTGTTCACTTGATTGCTGCAAAGCATATTCTGAGGTACCTGAAGGGTACAATTGATTATGGGCTCAAGTATGATGCGAATCAGAAGATTAATTTGGAGGGTTATGTTGATTCAGATT
>LPNX011187099.1:158099-171097 GCA_001517045.1 Pseudotsuga menziesii | reverse complement strand
TGAAAAAGGGCTGGCTCTGTGAAGACTCATCTAGTATGAAAAAGGACTAGCTCTGAGTAGATGGTACATCCAGCATGAAAAAGGGCTAGCTCTGTAGAACTTTCGATGACGAGATAGTATACACATGATGATGACCAGTGGAGATCCAGATCGGCTGATGATCCAGATCCAGTTATGATGACTCCGAGAGATCCAGATCGAGTGATGATCTAGATCCAGCAGTGGTGATCCAGATCGATTGATGATCCAGATCGAGTGATGATCCAGATCCAGTCCAGTGATGTTGATCCAGATCGAGTGATGATCTAGATCCAGTGATGCCATTTTATGATGATCCAGATCGAGTGATGATCTAGATCCAGTGATGCCATTTTATGATGATCCAGATCGAGAGATGATCTAGACCCAGATGACTTGAAGACAAAGATGACTTGAATATGAAGATGACTCAAAGATGAAGATGTTCCAGTTGATGCAGAGAAGAAGACCAGTGCTGAAAAATTGTGTCGAAAGAATACCTTCCTAGTTAAGAGGGAGTGTTGATGTATATGTAACTTCGGAATGTATTCTTCTATGTATCTTATGTATTGTAACCCGATGTTTATTCCGGGATGTTTATATTATGTATTTGAGTCATGTGGTCATACCCCGATGTTTCGATCGGGAGGATTAATAATGTAAACAAGTCATATCAAGTCATTAGGTAAGTCCCCACAGTTTTGGGGCACTTAAGTTATTATACACTAATTAAGGTGTAGGCTCGAGTAGTAATTATTAGGGTTGATCCTACGTGTGAAATGGCAACTTAAGTGAACGGACTAATATAAATAGAGAGTGTGTGTCTCTCTATTTATCACTTGTGAATTACATCACTTGCTCTCTCAAGTGTGGCGCACCTTTGGAGAAAGAAATACTTTGGCTTGACAAAAGACAGAAGGCTGCTGTTATGTTGGGAGGTCATCTTATTGTTTTGGGATCACATCTTGTGGTGATACTATCTTAGAGGAAGTTGAGGGGTTTTCTCCATTTATGGTTTCCCCTCCTAAAATATTTGTGTCTCTTGTCTCTTGTGATATGCTTATGTGATTGCTGTACTTGTTATTCTCTCAGTGAAAAGATCTTATCATAATGCTAGCTTAAATGTTGAAAAACTAACAGATTCCCGTTCACTTATTCTTAACAAGTCTGAATAAAAAATTTTACTTGGTAGTCAAGTCTATTTTGATGAGTCAAACCTGGGCCTAAAGAAACTCCATAAGGGAGGGGAGCCTTATAAACAAGGATAGATCCCAAAAATATGCAAAATCAAGGTTTATTGTATCATGAAAAACTACTAAGAAGGCTCCCACAAACCTACCACAATTGCAGCATGGGTACCAGAAGACAGTAAAGTGTTCTAAACTAGGGTACCCATGAAAAGGAGGCCCTATCCATAGAGGAACAATGATGTAGATGAGTTAAAAATTGTTCGACATCATAGTTCGTGGTCAAAGAGGTAATTCTAGGGTTAAAAACGAATAAGGTATAGATGCAAAAATACATATGGAGGACCAAATCCTACCCTATATGAGTGGATAACGAATTCTTAAAGACTTCGAACCTATTGCATTGAGGAAAAAGACATGGTATTAGTTCAATTATAATAAAAAAATTGAAACTATAGACTATAAACCAAACAATTTGAATTTTTTTCAATATATAGTTCAAAAACTAAAATAAAACATACCATTTGACTATTTTACCCAATTTAGCAAATTTTCACCTCAAACTTGGATTTCTCGATGAGGACAAATCAATGGACCAATTTACAATCCGCAAGTGTCAGGTTGGTTAGATTTCCCCTCTCTTTAATTTCATCCACTCCAACTTTCATTTTTGTGAAAAAATTTAATGTTTTGTGCCAACCCTAGGAAGGTTACGCAATACATGTGAGCATGCAACTATGACAGTCATGTACATGCATTTTACACGTGGCCTGCTAAAGAGAAACTCTCATGTGACATGCGATATGCCTAAAGAATAGTCATGTGTTCTACATGACATATAAAATTTTATCATATGACCAAAATTGAGAGAAATCAATGGTTTCTAATAATCAATAATGGTTAATTAAGCAGGTACAACATGGTGTTAGAGTGGAGGGAGCGAGAGAATGAAGACATGGATCAAGATGCTCTACGAGATGGCCCAAATGTGCAAGTTTTATGGAAAAGTGGCTTATTGAAGTTCTTTTGTACATCCAACATGCAGGCCAATGTTCGTTTGCTTGAGCATTTGATAAAATATTGGGATCATGACCTCTGTGTTTTTTATATTCAAGGGGAGATCTTGGAAGTATCAGTAGAAGATATGTACTTCATCATATGGATATATTGCATGGGTATTCCTATGAACCTCAAGGGTATAGGTAGGGGTGGTGACCCTATGACTATCCAGGACTACATTGACACCTACTACACACCAAGTACCCAGAAGAAGGGATCATGCATCCATATTGTTCATATCACCAGCTTCCCATTACAGGTAGTGGTGAGTACTGTAGTGAGAGTTGCAGGATCATATTCATTATATCAAGCCACTCAGGCACAGATGAGAGTTGCAGTGGAGTGTGTGCAAGTTATTTTTTTTTACTGGTTTTTGGGTATGATCTCGATCCTGACGAAGTAGCTCTCTAACTGCAAGAGAGGACACTGTAAAAAATTTGGATATTCTAGCATATTGGTGGCATTCTTCTTTGAGAGAGTGCCTTCCATCAGTCCTACAGTGGAACTACTAGAAATTTCTCCTCGCCAACCTAGACTGACCAGGTGGGGAGAGCTCTTCCTCCGTCTATGTGGTGGAGGATCGATCCAAAGTGTTTATGATGATGACTTTTATGTATGGTGGGAGCAGCAGTTTCCATCTCTCGAGTAGTTTCCATACTCTGGATTGGATTTCCATGGAAGCAACAATCTCATCCTCCCGCTAGGGGGAGCATGGGGAGATCTAGGTATTTTTCTTTTTATGAATTTTAATCATAAAACTATATACATATGTATAAAAATTTTAATCCATTTTAATCATTTTTGAAATGCAAATATTGGACCTATACACCTCGACGAGAACCCTAGGATGTTTGTGCATCCCATACCAGATGGAGACCAAGGTATACTCAGGGTTCTCGAGGGAAAGCTGGCCAGGCTGACCCAGGGAGTTCCCACCATATGGATTGAGAAGATTCTTGTTCTCATGTAGGAATTTGTAGTAGGAATTCCACCCATCTGGATACGCCTATTGACGAGGGTATCCAGGTTTGTTTTATTTTATAGGGATTCTAAAGAGGCTGTTGTAGCTAATGATGCTAAGGACCGGGCCTATATCTATAAACATTTTTCTGGATTACAATATGATTTTTTGTATATTTATATAGTTCTAACTGGATCTTGGATCACAACTCAACCTATCTATGGACATATTTTTACATACATATATATATATTTCCTGGTTATGTACGTGTGTCTCAAATGTATTTGTTATGTATTTTTTACAAAATGTGTGTTAAGTGTCAATCTAGAACATAGTTCGCATATGCATGAGTTATTGTATTTTCATTTTGTGGAATGTGATTAAATGAAATATATTCAAAATTTATTTTAAGTAATCTAACCTGCAAAAAATGATGTAACAAGGTAGGGTTTCATACCTGATAAGTTCCATTGAGATGGGAAATCACGAGTTGAGAGTCAAGTCTAACCTCTAACCAGGTGATTCCATGTGACGAGGAATCCCATAGAAACTCAATAAAAACCATGTACTTGGACACATTATTAGTAGTAGGACCTAAGAAACCACCTCCAGTGGAAACTAACTGTCCTAAGGCTGAATAGATGACCCATGCGGATGAAGACATGTTACAAGTATGACGACTAGTGCCATCCGTAAAACCCACGAACCACTCAACTGAAATCTATAACAACCAATAGATGTTATAAGAAACACTAACCAGATAACTATTGTACATAAACTACATACAAGAAAAGTACAAGAAAAATCACTAAGCCTAGGCATAGTACTTCTTCAGGTACAGCCCATTTCCAGGCTCAGGAAGCTTATTTCAAGCAAGATCCATCAATTCATATGCTTCTTTCTATAAGACCTTTGACACAATGTAGGGACCTAACCACATGGAATTGAATTTTATTGCCCCCATGGGTTCTTTGTCCTGATCCCAGAGAAAGACAAGTTCCCCTTTAGAGAAAATTCTAAGCTTAACAGCTTTATCATATTGGTTTTTAACCCTATTTTTATGAGCTTCGTTTGCTGTCAACACATATCTACGTCGTTCATCCAGATTTTTGAAATGTATAAAATGCTCTTCTAACTATATAGTGTCTAGAAGTACATGAATGGTTGTTTTAAGCAGTGGAATTTCACATTCAACCGGAGTGACTGCTTTCACCCTGTAAATGAGTTGGAAAGGTGAAAACCTCGTGGCAGTCTTGACATTTGTCGAGTATGCCCAAAGTGTAGTATATAGCATACTATGCCAATTTGACCGAGTTGCATTGACGGTACACTTGAGAATGGTATTCAAGGTTTTATTGACTGCCTCTACTTGACCATTCACTTGTAGGTAGAAGGAATATGAATGATCTTTCTTGAACCCTAGCATAATAGCCAATTTGGTCATCATGCTATTCTGAAAGTGACTTCCATGGGAAGTGACAATCTCCTTTGGAACTCTGAAGTGAGTAATGATCTGGTTGAACACAAAGAAAGCTGCAGTTTCACTATCAGCTTTAAAGGTAGGCATTGCATCTGCCCACTTAGTAAAGTAATCGATAGTGACAATGATATATTTGTGCCCCCCAACTCAAACTGGGTTGCACATCACATAATCCACCCCCCACTTAGTGAAGGGGCCCACCGCAATGACAGGAAACAACGGAGCAAGATGTGACCGCATTTTCCTGGTTTAGAGCTGACAATAATGACATCTCTTCACAGCTTGCACACAATCTTTAAATATCATGGGCTAGAAATAACTGACACGTAAAATATTATGGGTCGTTGATAACCCATATAAATGACCCTCACATGCTCCTCTATGGGAATCATTTAGGACACGTTTTGCCTCCTTGTGGGTGAGGAACCGATGCAAAATAGAATCTACCCCTTGATGGTACAAATTATCACCGATGATAAGGTATTTTTTTGCCTGTATACGCAGTTTACGTCGCTCTTCCCTCGAGAAGAAAACAGGATAATTCAAAGTTTGGAGATAGATAAGTATATCTCTGTACCAAGGATCACAGGTGGAAATTAGAAAGATGTACTCATCTGGGAATGAGTCCTCTTCAACCACTACATTCTCTTCCGTAGGAAATTCTGCAATAATCTATACAAAAACTAAGGAATTTTTATATTTGGTAGACTGAAAATACAATTCAAACTCTTGGAGAATGACTATCCATTTATTGAATTTTTCCCTGATTATGCGTTGTGACAAAACATACTAAAATGGATTTACATCTGTCACTACTATGGTGGTCTTCAATAGGATGTAGTGACGTAACCTATGAACAACATAAATAGTTGCTAAAGCTAACTTCTCGATGTGGGGGTATCTAAGTTCTGAACCAGCTAATGCATGACTAAGATAATAGACAACATGCTCTTGGAGATTGTCCTCCTCCTAAACCGATACTACCCCAATGGCCGACTCTGACGCAGCCAAATACAATATAAAATCCCTAGAGTAATCTGGTGGATGTAACAAAGGAGCCGACAACAAATATTTTTTCAATGCCGCGAAAGCAAGTTGTGCAGTTTCATCCCATACAAATGGAGTGCCCTATTTTAGCAAGTGCATGAACCCTTAGTAATCTTGTTATAGTTAACAATAAAACATCGAAGGAAATTAGATTTTCCTTGTAGGCTCTAAAGTTTCCTGACAGAACAAGGAGGAGGCATATTTACAATGGCCTCTATTTTCAAAGGATACACCTAAATTACTTTTTTGACACGATGAACTCGAGTAACCTCCATGGCTCAATGCAGAAAACAAACTTGTGAGAATTCAAGTGTATTTATAATGTCTACATCATTCAAAAATTAAGTGAAGGTGATGTGGATGATTGATCATCTTGTGAGAATGCGTAGGAATATCATCAAGGTACAATTCAACAATATTTTTAATATTGTAGAAGGGAAAATTCATTGCCCACTGAAAGGTAGCCCCTACATTTTTCAAACCAAAGGGAGTTTTCTCATATGGAAAGGTACCCCATGGACAAATAAAATTCATTGTTTTTTGGTATTTCGGCTTGATTTGGATTTGATTGTATCTAAAAAAACCATCCATAAACGAAAAAACTTCACTACCCCCACAAGCATCAATGATTTGATCTATAAAAGGTGTGGGGTAATTGTCCTTGGGACATGCCTTATTAAAGTCACCAAATTTCATGCATACATGTATTTTCTCCTATTTCTTGTCAACATGAATGGGATTGGATACCCATTTCTTCAGAGCAATCGGGTAGATAAACCATGCTTTCAGCAATTTTTCCACTTCAGTCTTAACGGTTGTCGTCTTTCGGGGATTGACAGGTCTAAGATTTTGTCTCACTGGTTTAGTATCAGGATAGGTTTGGATTTCATGCTCTACAATCAATGAATTGATTCCTAGTATCTCCTCATATGACTAGTAAAACACGTCATGAAACTCCTTAAATAAGGCAGTATATATGGAAATCTCCTCCAGAGAGCAGTTTGCATCGATATGCACGTGTTCAACGACGTCGGGGTTTATAGAGATGTTGATAGGAACGGTGACAGTAATATTTTCCATATTCCCCTAAGCAAATATTCCCTCCTTAGGAAAATGATTAATCGATACATCAACATCTTCTCTTAGTCTCACATGGAACTCCTGGTTTTCAATTCTACTTAGCTCTGGAAGAAAGTAGGACCTGTGATGAATATCTTCGCAAATATTGTCTCGCCCATTCATGGCTTCCAAAATGGCTTCACCTGAAGGAAAAAACATGTCTAAGCAGTCATACAAATATAAAGAGCTCTCTACCCAAGCAGGAAGATAAGATTCTTTCGACTCCTCTGAGATAGTAGAAGGAGTCGTGATAGAATCAGTTGTGGTGTGTATAGTAGATTGATAAGCCACTTCCACTATGGATAAGGGTACCTAAGGTTCTTAACATAAATGAAGGACCCAAGGATCATTTCTATTGACAACCATTGTGATATGCTTCCCTACACTGGTAGAACCTAGATAATTTATTGGGGCTGAGATATCAAATGTTCCCATTAATGATGACTACATTCCAGTCCCCAAGCTCTCTATAGTTGGTTTAACCTAATCAACCAAAGGTACAGTGGACTCATTTGTTTCCAAATGACCCTTTTGAGAGAAAATGAGTTGTTCAATAGTAACTAACTTCCCTTCATGTGGAAAAACCACTACTTGAAGAACAGCCAAGGCAATTGCACACATGGTGTAAGTCCAACTTCTCCCTAAAAGTAAGTTATAGTCCAAAGGAGCAACAATCACCTCAAAATCCATAGACACTACTTTCCTTGCCAAATTAATCTCAAAAAATGGTAGGATACCATGCAGGTGGAAAGAACTCTAGTCGAAAGTAGTAAGTAAGGTGTTTGACGGAACTAGATCCAAGGAACCCAAAGCCTTTCAATAAGAAAGAGACATAACACACATGGAAGCACCGTCATCAACAACTATTCATCCAACGGTTTTTCCTCCATGAACAACATCTACTAACAAAGCCACATGATACAGTAGGATAATATTAACATCTGCAAGATTGAACTTCACCAACATGCTCGAGGAATCCATGCTTCCTAAAGCTGGTAAAAGGGCATCTCACTGAGTAGGACAACTCTGTAACACTTCCAATGCAGAAATTGCACAAGGAGTTTTGGGCTAAATCTTCTACCATGGAGTAGTTAGCAGAAGCCCTATAATTTGTATTGTGAAATTCCATTTTAAAGAAACCTTTTGGTATTTTAGGCATTGGATCAGTTGGTTTCTTGATCATGAGAGGATTATAGGTTTCACCAACAGACTTACCTCTCTCAGGAGCCTCTATTTCATATTTTTTGTTTCTCATCTGGAGCAAGGCACTAGGTCGTACCATGTTGATATAATTTTGGTCAGGGGGAGCTTTAGTAGTTCCTTGGGATACATTAGAAATAGAATATGCATTCTATCCTTGGGGAAATGGATCCTTTAGGACAATCAGTTGTTGGTTTTTAAGAAAATTTTGAGCTTGATCAATGAGGGGGAATTGATGAGTCAAGTGATCTCCCTAGCACAATTTATAGGGAAAATTCACCTTTTTCTTATCTTTCTTACCTCCATCAGCATTATTAGTGGGTTTCTTCTTTTTTTGATTTCCCTCACCCTTATTCCCTTTCTTCTTTTTCCCATTGGGATGCCGATTCCCCTTTTGAGAAGATTGTGAAAAAACATTTTCATTTTGAGGTGAGGGGGCAGCCTTTGTTTCCTCTGTTGTAGACTACTTCACTAACAACTCATGGAGTTGTTTGGCTAGTGACTCTATAGTGGGAAAATTTACTAAACCAACCACACCATTTTCATGGGGTACGAGCTTGGGTTTCTCAACACTATGGGTAGACCGTGATGCCTCAGGTATGATTTCATATAATATCCTAGACTGAGCATATATCAAATCCATTTGCTGGGCCCTGAGGATGGCCTCTTCTTCAGTGGTCACCCCCGAAGTGGATACATCCTTAGATATATAAGGAAGTAATGATTTTAGGAACCACTCTAACAAGAAATTGGGGGGTATGGTGGCTTTGATAGTCCTCTTCCATCTTTGCCACTCTTGGATATGATCCGAGATATGTGTGGATTTGTCTTACTGAAAGGTAGACAATAGGTCTATGCAATCATCATACTAGACACGAAGCTGGAAGTGATTAAGAAACACATTTTCTAAGTCCCAAAAAATGTCAAATGCAGCAGAGGGAAATTCAATATACCACTTTGCTGCAACACTAGTCAAAGTTCTTTGGAACAACCTCAACCGAATGGTGTCATCATTCAGTGAGTTGGAAGAGCACCATAAGTGAAAAGTGGTGATATGGGAACCTAGATATTCATTATTTTTTCCCTAAAACTTGGGAATGTCTGAAGGTAAATTGCTTGGAACAGGTGGCCACGTGGAATTATTCCTCACTGGTTCATTCATCAACATAGAAAAATCTGGCAAGTTTAAAGTTTCCATGAAAGAAAGTTTAGGCCTAACCAAAGCTTGAAAAGCATGAGTCTTGGATGTAGAATGAACTTCCCTCTGATTCCCAAATAGTAAAGGTGGGTTTTACCCCAGTCGCCGGTTGTGAAAGAGTTGGACTAATTTGAAACGAATTCCAGCCATAATCCAGTGGATTACTTATGCGTGGTGTAGTATAAGTGGTTTGAGCCTCTCTAGATGAAACTGGAGTCTGAAAAATAGGAGCAGGTATCCCTCCGCTAAAAAACAAAAAGGGAGAGATTGTGAATGGGTTCAAAACCAGAGCTTGGAAACC
The DNA here is from genome assembly GCA_001517045.1 of Pseudotsuga menziesii. NCBI lineage: Eukaryota > Viridiplantae > Streptophyta > Pinopsida > Pinales > Pinaceae > Pseudotsuga > Pseudotsuga menziesii. The sequence goes on along the minus strand of LPNX011187099.1, from coordinate 161,527 downwards.
TTGGCCAAAGACATTTATGTTTATGAAATGCATGCCTGTATATATAGGTGTATGACCTACATAAGGAGTGGATGGGGCAATGTGCCCCACATTCCACGGGAATCCCTGAAAAAACAAGGAGGATCCACTAGGACCACTCTGAGCAGTATGCATGAAAGAGGGTGAAGCAAAAGGTGCACTAGGAATCTTAGTGACCACCCCACTAGAAGGGAGGAAGCTGGTGTTAGGACCACTCGACTGCTTGGTGATAAAAGTGTAGTAGATGCACTTGGACTAGGAGTACCAACCAAGGGAGGTGGCACTCCTCCACCCAAAATGGCTGAAGTGGGGGTAGAAATACCCTCTCTAGAACTATCCATGGCTCTTCTTAAAGGAACACCAACAACGGGTGGACTAAAAGGAAGAACTTGGACAATCAGAGGATCGTTTAAGTCAGTCAGAGGTGGGTTAAAGTTCCTTGTAAACTTGTTACCTTGAAATTCTTTGATATCTACTGCAATTGTATCAACCTGATTAGTCCCAAGTCCTGGTTCACCTAGAACTTCACTAACTGCTACCGATTTGAATGAATCGTCAGTAGCTAGTATCTTCCTTTGAGGGGGTGGTGGTGGTTCCACTGTATCATATGGAGGAAGGTTTTGCAACCTTCTTGAACTACAAAGAGTTTGGTCCTCTACAGCTAAAAATTTGACTCATGCACACCTAAAGATAGAATAAATAAAAACAAGCTAGACAACACTCACTAAAAAAATTCCTAAAGCCAAAAAGACACAGCACATATAAGATATGTCTTCCAAAGGAAAGAATGTGATGGTTAATGCCTAGGTCCAACCAATGAAGAACTAATAGATGGTTACTTGGCTTCCCATGTAGATGTTCTTAGGAACAAGTAGACGAATTATCCAACCACCCTCCCATACCTTCTACCAAGGTTACCTTCCAAGATCATCCAAGGTAATCTAGAAATAGCCTTCCGATATTACCTATGTATGATCCCTAGAGTCAAGAGACTAAAGGCTACTACAACTACAATGAGAGTCTAGCAAGATAGTCGTAAGCCTGATTTGTATGCATGGACAGGGTAGCAAATCTCGAAACACTATCAACATTGGCACCACACGGGGCCCAAGAGGTTTTATTGACAAGATCCCTAGATGCATAAAAATATTGATCTATGCTTGAACAAGGAATCAGAGGGTTATCTCCTCAATCCACGTCCTCACACGGCCCTATTCTTAACTCCTGTGTGAGAGAATCTTTCCAAATATTCTCAATATAGAGGAGTATTTACCTAGTGAATGGCCAATTACGTCTGAAATCAAATACTTATGGACAGTTAAAATTCCCTAGTCCACAAGTCTAGTGTAAGCTAGTTGATGTATGACCCTAGAAAAAAGAAACTTGGTTTAATTAAATCATTCTTTTTAATTGGTTGTTTTTAGTCAGAGGTAGTGGTATGAAACTATATGGTGTTATAGACTCAATAAAAGAAAGAAAAAATGATGTAATAACTAGAAATTCAAAGCGAAATGCAACTACTATGCCAACTTTTCTTTTCTTTTCTTTTAAATGAAAGTTGATGAATTTAACCAAGTATAAGAAACTTTAAGAATTTTAAACAATTTTTTTAATTTTTCTTGAAAAATAACGAAAACAACACTAGATGCAAGCTAAATGAAAAAATTATAAAATATTTTTTTCTTTTCTTTTCAACAAACTTTAAAAATTATAATGCAAGTGAATGCAAAATTGAGAAAGTTTAAACAATCTAAACATATATAAGAAAATGATGCAAGAAGATCCAATAATGACACACTTCACCTAGGCAGGAAAAAATCGCACAAAATCAAACTTGGCAGAACTATTAAACTTAAAAGCTTACTAGATCCACAAAATGGAGAAGGACAAACTCATACTACAAACAATAGTGCAGAGTATAAAATGTTCCTAAGGACTGATCAATGACCTAGGACACAAGCCAATTCAGGCCCAAAAATCCAAGCAAGACGGCCAACAACATTTACAAAATGAATAAATTCAAACACAAAGAACCCAAGTAATTGAAAGATCAAGCAAACTGTGTGATGTACAAACCTATGATTCACAGAATTGTGTCAAAAATAGGACCTAAACAAACCTCTGAGAGGTCACCAAGACAGGGACACGCACAAAACCAATGAACTCAAAGAAAGCTACAGGAACACATGACTATTATAAAGACAACCCAGATGTGACACATGACTTTCTAGAATGCAACCCACATATATAAGGTGAAACATGCGACTGCCAACTAGACAACCCGTGTGTACTGCTGAAATTTTTTCAAAGAAAAATGACTAGCAAATAGGCCTTGAACACGCCAAACTAAAAATCAAAAGAAAAAATCATACAAATCACACCCATAATCAAAAAGAAAAAAGACTGGTCAGGAAACCTAAAGGGAAGGAACCACAGTAGGTTGGACTCCCCAGTGGAGTCTTTGGTTCTGTTGCTGAGGAAAACACACCCTTATAACCTAGGGTCTCTAAGGTCACCAACTTACTAATACAGACTTGCAAACAATCAACCATGTAGAAATTGAAATAGGACTAGGAATAAAATGGGACAAACCTGGTTTATGATGGTTGATCCAAGATTTTTCTTCTCCTCTTCTAGTTTCTTCCACAGCTTCCAGGGCTTTCTCCAATCACTTGCAAAGAACAAGTTCTTCCTGCAAATATCTTATATATATATATATATATATATATATATATATATATATATCAATGGTTAATGAAATAATTAAAATAATTCATGATCCATCATATACAAGAGTGCACCAAATTGGAAGAAGAAACTTTCTTTATTAATAACCAGAAAATGGTGAGATTACAACCCAACTTTTGAAATACAGACTCCTCTATAAATCGATGACACTGAGTTCTGCTGCTCCAAGATGTCTGAAGGCATATCACCAGCATAAATTTTCTCTTCTAATAATTATTGACTATCCCTATCCCATTTCCTCTATTTATACATGAGGAAATAGAGTGGTTGAGATAGTTGAGATAGTTATGATTAGGGACTCAACTGATCTTTACTAATCGTGTTTTATATTTTTTAACTTTTAATTAAGGTACATGCAACTATTGATATAGGAAAGTTGCATATGACACACTCCTTGCTTTAATGAAACCCACGTGTTCAATGTACACACGAGTTGCAATGCAGATACTCGTGTGTAACATGCAGGCTGTTGTGCAAATAGTCACATGTGCAACCCTAATGTTCAAACAAAAATATATCCAGTTGGTCAGGAGATGATGTATCAATAGTCATGTTCATCTATAGTATTTTGGCTACTTCAATCCAGTTTCTCCTTTTGTGTCACAACATATTCGATGTCAGCACTCTCATGGAGAAGTGCCATTTTACATGATAAACATTAG
>LPNX011187099.1:130043-157914 GCA_001517045.1 Pseudotsuga menziesii | reverse complement strand
CTTTTATTGTGAGTACTTCACTTTATGACTTAAAAGTACTTGTACCACTACCTTGGTTAACTATGGATTTTCATCTACCATAGAAAATGTGACAAATAAACATTTTTAACTCATGTAATGCCACCTCAACCATGGGGGATGATGTCATATACTAGAATGTAATTGGTTTATTTTTATAGTACATTTTGGTCCTTTTGAGGCCCATTTTTTACCTCAAATTCTCTCTAATGAATAGGGTTTCGCATCACCTCATCGTCTTATCTTTCGTGCACCTTCCCCTCGCAAAATGTGTCTTCACCATAGATATGGCCCGCCCTAAATCTTGACCATTGAGATAGGAATACCCTACAATAATTTCGTGGTCTTGAGATATGTTATACTTTTGCATAGGCTGATTGAGAGAGGTCCCCTTCCACCATCGATCTTGGATGGTGGCCAATATTGGCCGTTGAAAAATGGGAAGCCTAACCGATTTTGTGTGTCCCTAAAGCTTATTTATATGTGAATCTTTCTCCAGTCTTATTTATAAAAACCATTGATATGTACCACTCATTCATCTGACAGTGGATCATGCATGCTTCTGTCTAGCATGGATTTCCTTCGTCCTGATCTGCAACGCTCATATTCATCAATGGAGGATTATGATGTATCTTCATTATTTGATCATGAATACAAGGTTATGACTCCAGGATTTCTTGAGTTTTTCTCACATCATACTGTGAAATATCTCTATTTGAAATCCATGTTGAGGATAAGCTTAGCACCTCCAAATCACAATATATGGAAATTTTTCTCTTACACCCCCTCCAATTTCACTATCCTAGACTTCAGCAAGGAAATAGTGCATTTCCTTATACAGTGATATCGAAAATTTAGCACAAGTCCTAAGAATGGCTCCAAATTGGGGATGATATCCTCCCAATGAGGTAGAAAAGAACCATATATACCATGTTCCTAATCCATTGGGATGACCCCATCATTGCCAAAGAATCACACAGTGGGTTCTGGAAAAAAAAACTTGAACAAATGCTAAAAAATAAAATGAAAATAAATTCTCAAAGGAAATGCTCATCATGCAAAGATTATTTATTTCTACCTACACTACCTACTGGGTATCAATACCCCAGTCAAGTAACTTCTGAATTCCAGTGAATCCAGTCAAGCAAATTATTTTATATGTGAATTTTCTTCTTATGCTTGATAAAAAAAGCAATGAAGAGTCGGATGGTGAAGGGTTATGATAGGGAACTTGATCTTTGTTGTAAAACCATAACCAACCATTATTGATGCAAATATTCTCCACATATCTATCCATTGGTTCATGAATTCCTCAATAAAATCTCGTCATGCCTCTATCATGACAAGGATGCTCCATGTATTCAGCCACTGGGTCATTAAATGAAGGGCAACCTTCAAGTATGTCATCCATCTGCTTGACCCCATACTACTGCTCAAACTATGACCTTCGCTTCCTGTTATCCAACATCTCTTTAAAATAACCATGCAAGGGAAAATCATGACCACCTATACATGAGACATCAGTTGCTTCACTCCCAAAGCCAGAAACCACAAATTGCTTTCTCTCATGCATTTCACAAGAACCATTTTCAATGAAATTGAGTGAATTGAGCTCTTCTTGATATATTTTTTTTGTACAGGAAGAATAAAAAGATACATCCCACATAGGACCCTAATCCTCCAAGTAATAATCCTCATATTTATGATATCATGGAGGACTTAAAACTTCATCAAAACCACCATAGACAGGACTTTCCACACGTAGGATTCTTTCTCCGTTAAACAAATTATATATTCCTCCTATATGGCTCTAGGCTGCTCATATGTGTGTTCAAAAAGAAAAATACTAGAATGCACATCATATTCTACTTTTTAACCCCCTTCGTTATCCATCCCCAAAAATGCATTGACATAATTCCTAACCTCTATTTTTTGCGCTTGATTGAAACCTTTAATATTTGTTTCAGAAAATCAAATGAAGAAAAGCATAACAGTAGGTATTTACCTTCCTCTCGCTGGTTGTATCCTCCATGAGAAGTAGGATTGGGAGGCAAAGGAGGTTCTAGTTGTTTATCATCTTCCTCCTCCACTAGTAAAGAAGGCCCTATATTCTCTTACAGATATTCAAGTGCAGTCTTAGCTTTCTCAGCACACAGGGGCCCTCTAGAGTATTTCATTCTCATCGGAGGTGGTTTTTGGTCCACAATGACTTTCTCCATCCACCTCTCCATGGATTCCATCAGTTTATTCATCCTAGCCTCTGGTGTGTTAGACAGGGAAAACTAGGTGAGATATTCATTCTTTCTTCTTTCTTCTTCTGTTCTCCCTTTTTCTCTAGCAGCAGTTAGATTTATTTCTACCTCTATGGAATCATTCATCATGTATTCTAGTGAGACTTGTCTTCTTTTTCTTAGCCATAAGGAAAAATCTCCATCAAAGGCTTCAGCATACTAGAGTTGAGCAGTTCTAGGAGACTTGAACTGGGTAGGGATAGCATTATAAACCTCTCTAAATCTATCAAAGAACTCCTAGACATATTCTCTCTCCTCCCTCCTTATGGAATGAAATTGGAAATAGCACTTCCTGAGGTCCTTTCTTTCTGCCCATTGTTTCTTGAAAGACAAGATATTGAAAACCATTGGGGATCACAATATGAACCATTCAAGGACATTACAACATATAATGAATGATGATTTTCTCTTTTCATTATGAGGAAAAGTGAGTGATGCATTCAGCCAAGTATCTTTAAGTGAAGGTAGGAGAAAGAAGAAAATTCCAGTATAGAAAGGGGCACCTATCTATGGATGAATCCCTTGCAATTCCTTTATCAAAATAACATGATGAGGGAAATGGAAGAGATGGAGCATATAACTAGGATTAATTCCATAACAACCATAACAGACACATAATAGTGGCTACATCTAGTGAAAAGAGTTCTTAGCGAAACGAATTCTTCTCTTATAACTAGAAAGCATTCAACGGAAATGAACAAATAAGGAAAATGGAATAAGCAGAGAACATAAACTAAATATAGACACCATAATTAATCTCATAACCATAGAGAAGCATTCTTATTACTACTCCCAAAATGTTTGCAGAACTACAATTCCCACATTGAGTCCTCAGAAATATGAAATTCAATCCAACCTCTATTCTCCTCTGAGAAAGCTATATTTATAATGCAAGGGCTCCCGAGGCTAACCTCTAAATAGAGCCCTTATTCTGTTACAAAATTTGGCGATAAAATCTTGAATCAGGGTAACAAATCCTAACAAACTTCTAGGAATGGAAGACTCGCCGTAATTGATTCCTACAAGGGGAAGTACATTGTGACAGCTATATTTAATCCAAATAGCTATGTGGCTTCTGGGATGCAAGCTATCTTAGCGTGACAATGATGCCTCAAATCACCTGTAACTACTTTCTACTGAATCATCTTGGCTTGTTGCTCCTTCTACTTATGAATTTTATGCTCCTTCTGTGTTTGGTTTTCTATCTAGTCGTGATATTTCTCGGTAGCACTATTGTTTGAGCAAAACTAGAGATGATAGACTCATTTATCAATACTTATAAGTCCTTGATGGGATTATCATTCTTGTTTTATTCTGCCATTGGGACAGAAACTTTCCTACCATCTATGCCAGTGCAACAGCTCCTTATACTTGTCATCACCTCCATTGGAGTTAGCGATTTGTGTCAAGGACAATGATGACAAATACCTTCCACCCTTATTCTCTCTTTCCAAACATTCATTCGGATCAACCATCCCTGGAAATGGATACTATGTATCACGGTAATGGAATGCATGGCCTTCTTTGGATATTTCGACAGAATTCTCTTAGGATCGGGAACTCTGAGAATTGTTCCCATAGTGGTGTTGCAATCTATCAGGATATCATGGTCTTTACCTGCATCGAAAAATATTCCTAGTGTGATGAACATCTTTACCTCGATGGACGGAATTGTCAATGCATGAAGTCCCCGTAGAGGATGAATTATTATGCAGCGCTTAGAGACCAATAAAATGCACCATATAACAGGTTTACCAAGCATAAAAGGCATAATAGGTACCCCATCTAGACCCCTAGTCCCCTTAATAGAGCAATATTTATCCATCTGCGTTCCTCATAGGCACTCATTCCCTCTACATATTCGAGCAGCTCTTACAGTGGAATTATAATGAGCTAGGCAGTTGAGTTCAACTATGAGCCCATCATATATTCACACACGCCATCCTCAAGTGGCATGATGCCAACAGGGATGATCACATGGGATTTTGATCTGATTTCTTATGTGGCGACACTAGCTACGCCGCCCCTTTCTATTGTGACCTCATGATTTAACGGGTGGAAGTAACCTTCAGCCTCAGGATATCTCAAGCTGTGTGGACTTGAAATTTTCCACTTCATCGATCCCTCCTTATGATGAAACTTATACGCCTTGGTTTTTAGTTCCCCTGCCTCCTTGTCATACAGCGTGAAAAAGACATACCTACCCTCTACTTCCCAATTGTTATGGAGCTCATCCTTATTCTATGTCTCGGGAAGAAAATCTTGGGATTCTAGGCTATGACCTACGCTATCGATACTACCTGTATTGACCTGAATTTTGCAGTCCCTTTTCTCCTTACCTCCCCTGGCATATTTGGACGACGAAAAATACCACGGCCATAGATCTCATCCACGAGGGTTTTTGACCATTAACCTATGCAACCCCTAACTCATTTCGTGATCTGCCTGCTTGTTAACCTTCATGCTTATATCCATTACCAAAAAATCCTAGACCATTGATCTAATCCTCTGTGTGATCTCTGATGTCCGAGGGTGTAGGCCGTACATGGTTTCACATCACCTCATCGTCTTATCTTTCGCGCACCTTCCCCCTACGGAATGCATCTTCACCGTAGATATGTCCTACCCAAAATTCTGACCGTTGCGATAGATAGACCCTACCAAAATTGCATAGTATTGACATATGTTATCTTTTTGTGCAGGCTGATTAAGTGAAATCCCCTTCCATCGTCAATCTCGGATGGTACCCAATCTTGGTCATTGAAAAATGGGAAACCTAATAGATTTTCGGCGTCCCAAAATCTTATTTATCTGTGCATCTTACACCAAAGATATTTTTAACTATCATTGATATATACCACTTGTTCATCTGAAGGTGGATGGTGCATGCTTCTATCAACCGTGGATTTCTTTCGTCTTGGATATGTGTCTCTCATCTTCACCATTGGAGGATTATGAGTGTATATTCATTATTCAATCCCAAATACAAGGTTATGAATCTAGGATTTCTTGATGTTTACTCACATCGTAATAAGAAATATCTCCATTTCACATCCAGGCTAAGGATAAGCTTCTAAAGTGCCTCCGAATAACAAGATATAAAAAATTTTGCTTACACCCCCTTCGATTTTAGTGTCCTGGACCTCAGCAGGGAAATAGTGCAGCTAGTTATACAATGATCTCATAAATTTAGCACAAGTGCTAATAGCAGCTCCAACTCATGGATTCTATCCTCCCATCGAGGTAGCTAAGAAACACGTATACCACGTTCCTAATCCATTGGGATGACCCCATCATTTCTATAGAATCCCAGGGCGGGTTCTAAAAACATGCTAAAAGATAAACTAAAAATAAATTCTCAAAGGAAATGCTTTTCATGCAGAGCTTATTTATTTCTACCCACCCTCCCTATTGGGTATCAATACCCCAGTCAAGTAACTTCTGACTTCTAGTGAATCCGATCAAGAAAATGATTCCATATGCGAATTTTCTTCTTATGCTTGATAAAAAAACAACAATGAAGAGTCGTATGGTGAAGGGTTATGATAGGGCACTTGATCTTTGTTGTAAAACCATAACAATCCATTATTGTTGCAAAGCTTCTCCACATATATAGCCATTGGTTCATGATATCCTCTAGAAAATCCCTTCATGCCTCTGTCGTGACAAGGTTTCTCCATGTATTCAGCCACTTGGTCATAAAATCCAGGTCGATCTTCAAGTATGTTAGCCATCTTCTTTCCCCCATACTACTACTCAAACCGTGGCCTCCCCTGCATGTTGTACAACTAATCTTTAAAATAACCATGCAAGGGAAGCTCATGACCACCTATACATGAGACATCAATTGCTTCACTCCCAAAGCAATAAACCACAAACTTCTTTCCCTCTTGCATTTCATAAGGATCGTTTTCAAAGAAATCAAGTGAATTGAGCTCTTCTTGATATAATCGTTCTATACAAGAAGAATAGGAAGGGACATCCCACATAGTACCCTCGTCCTCCAAGTAATTATCTTGATATTTATCATACCGTGGAGGATTGAAAACTTCATCAAAACCCTCATAGAAAGGACTTTCCATAGGCATGTTGATTTATTCATTAAAAAAATTATAATATTCCTCCTGTATGGCTCTAAGCTGCTAATCTTTGTGCTCATAAAGAGAAATACTAGAATGCACATCAGATTTTACTTGTTCACCCCCTTCATTATCCATCCCCAAAAATGACATGACACCATTCCTAACCTCCATTTTCTACACTTGATTATAATCCTTTAATCTGTGATTCAGAAAATCAACTAAAGCAAAGCATAATGGTAGGAATTTACCTTCCTCTTGCTGATTGTATCCTTTACTAGACACAGGATTGGGAGGCAAAGAAGGTTTTGGATGTTTATCCTCTTCCTCCTCCATTAGTAGAGAAGGCCCTATATGTTCCTACATATCTTCAGGTGTAGTCTTGTTGAATCCCCAACTGTGTATGTGGCTGATTAGGGTGTCTAAGGATTGAAACACACGAAGAAAACCCAACCAAAGTATTCAAACAATCCCACCCAGATATTGTTCTATCCTTGAGCTGTTTGGGATGTTAATATCCCATGGATATTTTTGTAGCCTCCGCTGGATTATGATTGGATTTGATCCACAGAGGATCTATTTCCCAATTTAGGAAACAAGGAAGATGATATAAAGAATAGGAAAACTTAAACCTAACTGGGAAAGGGAACCTGATCTAGATCTAAACTACTCTGAAAAGGATATAGGGTTGATCTGCAGGTAAACCAGATGTGTAAGAAAACAAGTACTTTTCATTCAATAAAAAAAAAATGTAAATCATATTAGAAGCTCATCACTTAATTCACAGCTAATTAATGAAAATCAATTAGTTAGTGACTTAAGATTCTATCATTCTGAATTAACCTGCATAGCACATGTAAGTTGAAAAGAAAACATATTATGCTGCTAAATATTGTTGTTCAATTATTCACAGAAATAGATAAAGACAGTTCATAAAATAAATTGTATGAAACTTTATCAATGCATAAATAAATAACAGAGATAAATTCGAGTTAAATAAACACATTTAATAATTGTAAATAATCAACAACATTATCTGTCCATTTGAAACAATGAATATTGAAATCTATTTGAAGAAATTCATTCAGAGAAAGACAAGAGATAAGAAATGACAGTACTATATTGATTTGAAGTCCAGCAACAAATTACATAAACCATATGAACAACCAGAGGTGTTCTCTCAATATCCTGTATCAGTCTTCCTTCTTCCAAAAGTCCAAAAAAATTCCTAATACATTTGAGATCACCCTCTTAAATAATTATTACAAAAAATGAATTTCCTCCTAAAGGGGAATCAAAGTCTAAACAAAGTTCATATCCCAAGAAATCTCTCCACATCTTCTAGATATGGAGCAACTCCTCAATATCAAGGTAGCTGGGCATTGCACTTATAATCTTCAATTTCATTCTTATCCAATTTATGCCAAAATCGGATATAAATGTGGATCTTTCTCTCCACCGCAAATGGTTTTCTGATCAATTTATCTACATCGTGGATGTTGATGTGGTCAAGTTTCTTAATATTCTCCTCTCTTTCATCCCTTCACTACTCCACTTCCTCAACCAACAATCCAAGTGGACAGGCTTTTTCAATAAGCACCATTGCAAGAAAGGACAATTCATCCATAATGTTTTCAACTGCATACCATCTTTTGCTGCAAATGGCATGTTCTTTCTTTATAGCTTCGGCTACTATCTCATCCAGATCTTCCTCAGATTTCAAGATAACCCTGATCCTCTTAATCTGGAATTTAGTGAGAAAAGTAACATTATCTGGCTTATCTTTCATGTATCTTTTCCAGTATACCACTTCATCATAGGCCTTAAAGGCTTGTTGTCTCTTCTCAACTAGGTCTTCCAGAAAAATAGACATCTTGTCAAAAACCATGTGAGTTTCAAAGATATTATCTAGAGTTTTAAATAACTCATAAACCAAATCATGATGTTCTTTGTTGATTTGAAGGGCAAGCTCTTTCAATTCTTCCTGGGAAAACTTGGAAAATGAATATGAAGTTGCACTTGCAGTTGCATCTTCACACTATCTTTCTAATAATGCAACCTTTTGAACCAAAGTGGCATTAACAGTCTTTTCTCTTTGCAGTTCTTCACTGAGATCGACATTTTTCTCTTGAAGTTCATCACACTTATTCTCATGTTGCCTGTTAAGTTGTTTTAGCTCCTCCTTTAAACTGAAAATTTCTACTTTTTGTTTGTCAAATTCTCAGTTCAAAGTGTTGACAGCATCAAAATTGGCACATGTAAAAGCACCTAAAATAGATGCAGCATTTGCAGCATATGCCTACGGTTCACTTGATCGTTGGGTCCACGCAACCTCATTTGTAGCAGATATGTCCATATCACTTTGATCCATGTTCCTCTTCTTTCCCTTCTTCACCACTGATCTATCAGATTTACTGTACCGATATTCTATGAGGGATATGACAAAATATTCATTGAAATCATCCCTTATTTCATCAATGGGGGGTATAGTAATGCCTATGGATATCAGAGAAAAGGTTTGAGTTGTGGTGTGAAAGGGTATGGTCATAGTAATAGGGGAAATTGATGGAGAAGAGGTAACATTCTGAGAAAGAGTTATTTTAGGCCAGTGAAGAAAGGTCAGGAATAGAAGTTTCAATAGATGAAACTTGCAAAGAAGTAGCCTTTAGTGATGATGGTGAAACTGCTGAAGTTTTCTCAGGCACAGGGGATGATACTGAGATGAATGAAGGAATATACAATGGGATTTTGAAAACTCATGGTACAGTAGATGAAGGAAAGGGAATATCCACATAAACATGTGTAATAGATTCAGGAAGACTAGTGGCATATTGATAAAGCTGGGTCATAAAAGGTGTCACAGTAGAACCATCAGATAATGAAGATAAAGCTATAATTGATGAGAGAAGTAATGCAGAAGAGGATGAGCCAAACTAGGAAGAAGGCTGTGGTTGTGGAAGATGTGAAGAAGATTTGCCATTTCTATAATTAAGCAAAGTAGTAATATTATGTAAATCATTACCATTCCCAATTTCAATGGTAACAGGCACAGGAGAAACCCTCTCATCCTCTTCCTCTAAATGAGTCAAGTCTATAGTAGAAACGGGGATGGAGATTTCCAACTTTTTGGAAGGCTACTCCTCAACCAGAGTTTGTTCAAATTGAGTCTTTTCATCCACAGCAGTCACTTGAACAGCTTCAGTTGGATGAGAGGTTGCAACTTCCTGAGTGTCTAGTGCTGAAGTCATCTTGCTCAATCTCTATTTGATCTGTTCTGAAGTGTGCAAATAGGCCTTGACCTACTGCTCCACATATGTCTGGGGAACTTCCTCCATGGGAGATTTTCGTTTAACTGTGTCTGAACTGGTTCTAATGGATACATTTGTGGATTCCAAATCCTCCTTTTCCATAGCTTTAGATTCCCTTTCCTCCCTGTCTTTTATTACCTTTTCCTAAATATCTAACTCCATAGACCTGTAATGTTGGACTTTGTCTCTTATTTCCTTTTGGTATTGCAATATATGACTTTGTACTTCATTGCTTTTAGCCATTTCCAAGCCTTCTGAAAAATTATCAACTCCCTAGTAGATGAAGTCAACTAGAGTTTTTTCATGAGCATATCCTGTTTTAAAATGGTTCTGCTTGAGGTGGAGATCAACAATCCCCTTGGGATCATGCTTCCTTTTACTAGCAAAGCCAAGCTTGACTGACACTATGTGGTCACTAAGATCTGATTCCCAAGTAGAAGTAGGTATGCTTAAATATCCAAGGGTTATAGGAAACTTGGGCCAAACCTTCCTCTTAGGTGCAACACATTTTTTGTAAATCCCTTCTGTGACTGTTTGAAATGAAATCTCCTCAAGGACTAACCTGTCTGTTACGACCTTAGGAAACATGTGGGTAGCATTGCTACCAAAAACCCTGATATATGTGAATGATTCATCGACATACCAATCTCCCATAATGGCTATGAGGGCTTTAGCTTCAAATGAGAATGTAGGGGCTTCCTTGTTAAAAATCAGGAAATAAACCCGACCAAGGAAACTCTCACATATATCATAAAAATTAGTTACATAAATTGTATCCCATAGCTCATAATGATAAATATGCACAGGTGGGGATGGTAATAGCCAACTCCATCCCATATTGGGGAAGTGGAATTCGGCACAAAAGATATCCACAATGAAGGAAGAAAGATAAAATTTGGGCTTCTTCCTAGTAGTAGCTTTCTGGAACTCTTGTATGGAATTTTTGAGTTCAAGTGGCAGGATTGAAGCCCAAGGGAAGGACTCGCCCGTAGTTAGGACATGGTGAGAAATGGGGGCCCAATGTCTCTTGAAGTAAGAACAGTTGGGGAGACCATAAATCCTACATAACATTACTGCAAGTAGGGAATAAGTTTCCTTGAACCATTCAATAGGATCAAGGTCATCTTTCCTTTGGGATAACTTGCACGGTTCAGCCATCGAGGATTTCAGCATTTGGTCGAAATTGAACCTAGACTCAGTAGCATTAACAAAGTCTACATTGAGGAGCTGCATAAAATATTTAAGGGTGTAAATTCTCACAAAGTTTTTGGAGTGAAAATTGGCCAATTGCATTCCAATACTGGTGTTGAAGGAACGGTCTTTCAGGTTAGCATGGTCTATAATCCATCTAACTACATCATTGTAAGGGAGGATGCCCGATTGTGTAGCAATCATGTGAAGGAAAAAATCCCTAATTCTCTCATAAACGAGTTGATTACCCAGGAATTTTGAGAGGTCATTGTTATAAAAGATGGAATACACTGGGGACTAATCCAACTAGTAATTTTCAAACACTCGCCCACTAGTATCGGAGAAGACACCAAAATTGGGGTCTTTGGTAAACATGTCTTTCTGGAGGTTTTTGCTCCTAGTAATTCGGGGTGTTTTGGATGTCGCCATATACTGTTCAAATGTTGGTACCAGTAATTAAATTGAAATATACAAGAAGCACAATAAGAAATTCAAATTGTGACAAAGCGACTTGATAACCAACCTGAAACCGTAGTGAACACTGTCGAAATTGCTTGGTAAAATATGGATGTAAATTCACTCAAGAGAGCAAATTACAATGGTAAAAATAGTGAAAAATCATAAATAAGACCACCATATTTATAATTCATGGGTACTAATATAGACCATAGGATTAGGGTGAAAATAATGGTCAGGATCAAGCTTTGCGGGATGCAAGGCCAAACATGAAATTCAAAAATTTTATTAGTCATTCTGTAACCCGCATTCCACATTTTGCGAGATGCAGGATGCAAAATTGCAAAAAAAAGAAAGATTTATTCAATCAGCTCCACACCCCACATTTCGCATTTGGTGAGATGCAGGTTGTCATCTCACGCAAACAAAACGATTAATAAATGTCAATTCTGCAACCCGCCTTTCGCAAAATGCGGGATACAGATTGCGGCTCGATAAAAGCATATCTAAAAACCTTCTGCATATTAAAACAAACAAATCAAGCATGATTTATTCTTTGAATTTTTTTTAATTTAGGGAATCCCATGATTCAATAAAAATGTAATAGAATCCTACAAGGTTACGAAGGATCCTACCAAGTTACCTTCGTATGTGTGATTAGTCTCCCATGTGAAAATAACATGGGATATGTTGTACCTACAACAAGTCTTAGCTTGCTTAGCACACAGGGGCCCTTTGGAGTCTTGATTTCTCATGGGGGGTGGTTTATGGTCCACAATGATTTTCTCCATCCACCTCTCCATGGCTTCCATAATCGTATTCATCATGGACTATAGTGTGTTAGAGGGGGGAAACTAGGTGAGATCTTCATTATTTCTTCTTTCTTCTTATGTTCTCCCCTTTTATCTGGTAGCAGTTAGATTTATTTCTACCTCTATGGGATCAGTCATCATGTGTTCTAGGGAAACTAGTCTTCTTTCACTCAACCATAAGGCAAACTCACTATCAAAGGTTTCAGCATACTGGAGTTGAGCAACGCCAGGAGGAGGATTGAACTAGGTAGGGATAGCATTATAAACCTCTCTAAATATGTCAAATAAATATTGTTCATATTCACTCATCTCCCTCATTACAAAACGAAATTGAAACAAGCACTTCCTGGGGTCCTTTCTTTCTTCCCATTGTTTCTTGAAAACCTCCTCAAAATCTTGATAGCTCAAAATAGAGTTGTCTGAAAGACTGGTGAACCACCTTCTTGCTCCTTCGGCAAGGCTTTGAGCGAGAAGTATGAATTTAAAATCCTCATGGTCCACCTTTTCTAATTCAATCCAGTCTGCAAACAACCTTAAGTGTTCTTCAACTGGATAACCCTTTTCCCTAGCGAATTGCTTCAGTCTTTGGGAATATCCCTGAGGGAGTTTTTGCAGCAATTCCAGGACGATTAAAGGGGCAAACCATTTATCCTTTGATGGGGTTATAACATAGCTTCCAAGAGGAACTGTGGAACTAAATTATGAGGTTTCTTTAAGTTTTGAATTGGGGGAAGATAACACCATAGTGCCAGACGAGGGTTGGCGACCCCTGTCTGGGAACTCAGAAAAATGTGTAGGGTCATCAGTAGGACCATAATTCTTAAAGGGATGATCATTTATCTTATGGGGCTCGGATGAAGGGTCTATGTCCAAATCATATGTACAGGGCGAAGGGGTATTTTCAGTTCTCAATGAATGTTACACATGGGTCAACCTTTGGTCTTGTTCTGAAGGAAATAAAAAATGGAAATCTTCTTTAACTAGCCTGAGACATGATAGGAGAAAACCTGCTAGAAAAGACAAGATATCTTGGAAGAAAATAGTTTTATCCAAGCTAGCTCTAGAAGCCCCGATTGATCAATTTCTGGTGGCCCCGGGTGAAGGAAGGACTCTAGATTCTTTTCAGCTTTTTGGTATATATTGACTTGTTATATAGGAAGAGTGCTTAATGTTGCTATGCATTAGGGCTCTTACTTCATTAACTGTCTCCTTTTGTAGGGTAACTACTTAGATTTGAGTCATTTTCCTATTATGTGGGTAACAGTTAGTCGAGTTATTTATCATCTTTTGGATAAGTATGACGAATTAAGGGACAGTGAACATAGAATGTATGTTTTGAAGTAAAAGGAAGACAGATGTATTGGATGTATATGGGGATCAACAGAAAAACGTAGTCCAAACTTGTGATACCTTTTTTTATATATATTAATATATATAAGACTTTTCTTTTTGAAAAGAAAAAAAAAATCTTGGAAGAAAATAGCAGAGTACCTCATTTTCCACCATAGGCCCCCAGGTCTTGCTATATTGGGCTCATTTTCCTTAGTAGAGTTGCCATGGAACCTCTGAAAATATGCGCACCTTCTAGGTGTTCGGTGTTCCCAATGGAGTCACCTTCAAAGGATTTTAAAGTGGAGTCGCCAGAGCATATACAACCAATTTTTGACTAGGACCTGCTGCTCAACTAGGTCATAGAACTAAACAATGTCATTCTCCCAAGGAAATAATAGTGATTATATCCCCGATAACAACACCAAGATGTTAAAACCCTGTAATTTTCCTATGGTTGTGGTAGGAAGTCACAGGGGTAACCATTTCAAACCAACCTTTAGACTGCATTCTAGCCAATGCAATAAGAGAGGGATCTCTAGTGTCACAAGGTGTGTAACATATACATATTTCTTTAAACAAGCATGCAGAAGACTAGATTTATGCTGGTAACGAAATTTGTTTACGAATCAAAATATTGAAAGACAAGCAGATATTGAAAACCATTGGGCGATGGAGTCACAATCTAAACCATTAAAGGACATTACAATAGACAATGAATGATGATTTTCACTTTGTGTTATGAGGAAAAGTGAGTGCTGCATGCAGCCAAATATCTTTAAGTGATGGTAGGAGAAAGGATAAAAGCCCAGTACAGCAAGGGGCACCTATCTATGGATGAATCCCTTGCAACACCTTTAGTAGAATAACATGATGAGGGAAATGGTAGAGATGGAGCATCTAACTAGGATTAATTCCATAACAACCATAACAGACACATAATAGATGCTACATCTGATGAAAAGAGAGCTTAGTTAAATGAATTCTTCTTGTCCAACCATAAAGAATTCAGTAGAAATAAACACGTATGGAAAATGGCATAAGCAGAGAACACAAACTAAATATAGACACAACGATTAATCTCATAACCGTAGAGAAGAATTCTCCTTACTACTCCCACAAATGTTTGCAGAGCTACAATTCCAGCGCTGAGACCTCAAAAATATGAAAGTCAATCCAACCTATATTCTCCTCTGAGGAGGATATATTTATAATGAAAGGACTCCCAAGGCTAACCTCGAAATAAATCCCTTATTCTGTTATAAAATTTCAGGATCAAATCGTGAATCATTGTAAGGAATCCTAACAAACTTCCAGGAATGGTAGACTCACCATGATTTATGCCTACAAAGGGAATTGCGTTGTGACAGCTATATTTAATCAAAATAGCTATCTGGATTTTGGGATGCAAGCTCACTTCACGTGACAATGATGCCTTAGATCATCTGTAACCACTTTCTACTAACTCATCTTGGCCCATATCCCCTTCTGCTTCGGAATTTTATTGCTCATTCTATGTTTGATGTTCATGTTCTCCCAATGTTCACAGCTGGAAGGAAGTTTTATGCTTCTTCTATGGTTGCTTTTTTATCCAGTGGCTATATTTCCTGGTAACATTGTTGTTTGAGCAAACCTGGAGATGATATCATCATTGATCAACAGTTCTAATTACTTGATGGGCTTATCATTCTTGTCTGCTTCTTCCACTAGGACATAAACCTTCATACCGGCTATGCTAGTGAAACACCTCCTTAGACTTGTCATCACCTCAATTAGAGTTAGTGATTTGTGTCAAGGACCAATGATTACAAATACCTTCCACCCTTATTCTCCCTATCCAAACATTCATTCGGACCGACTGTCCCTAGAAATACATACTATGTATCATGGTGATGGCTTCCATAGCCTTCTTTGGAGGTTTTGATGGAATTCTATTAGGATCAGAAACTCCAAGCATTGTTCCTATAGCAGTGTTGCAATATTTTAGGACAACATGGTCTTTACTGGCATCACAAAATCTTTCTAGTGTGATGAATATTTTTACCTCAATGGCCGGATTTGTTAATGCATGAAGGCCCCGTAGGGGATGAATTACTACGCAGCACCTAGTGACCAATAAAATGCACCAAATAACAGATTTACCAAGCTTAAAAGGCATAACAGGTCCCCCATCGGGACCCCCAAGATCCTTAGCAAAGAAATATTTATCCATCTCCATTCCTCGTCGGCATTCATTCCCTAAGTATCTTCGAGCAGCTATGACTGTGGAATTATAACGAGATGGGAGGTTGAGTTCAACTATGAGCCCATAATATCTTCACACATGCCATCCTCAAGTGGCATGATGACAACACGGATGGTCACTCAGGATTTTGATCTGATTTCTTATGTGGCGATACCAGCTACACCGCCCCTTGCTATTGTGACCTCATGATATCATTGGCAAAAGTGACCTTCAGCCTCACTTGTAATCATCCTTAGGATATTTCAAGGTGTGTGGACTTGACATTTTCAGCTTCGTCAATCCCTCCTTATGATGACACTAATATGCCTTGTTTTTTAGTGCCCCTTCCTCCTTTGTGTACGGTGTGAAAAAACCATACCTACCCTTTGTTTCCCAATCGTTATGGATCTCATATTTATTCTATGTGTTACACAACAAATATTGGGATTCCAGGATGCAACCTATGTTGTTGATACTACCTACATTGACCTCCATTTTGCAGTCCCTTTCTCCTTACCTCCCATGGCATATTTGGACAGTGAAACAGACACAGTCGTTAATCTCATCCACGAGGGTTTCAGACTGTTCAACTATGTGGCCCCTAACTCATTTTGTGATCCTCCTGTTTTATAACCTTCATTCTTATGTCCATCACAAAAACATCCTGTACCATCGATCTAATCCTCCACGTGATATCTAACATCCAACGGTGTAGTCCCTACATGGTTTCATGCCATCTCGTCATCTTATCTTCCATGTACCTTCCCCTCGCGAAATGTGTCTTCACCGTATATCTGGATGGCCTGAAATCCTGACCGTTGCGATAGGCAGACCCTGCAAAAAAAAATTTGGTATTGACATATGTCATCTTCCCACGCAAGTTGATTGAGCGAAATCCCCTTTTGTCATCGATCTCGGATAGTGCCTTATCGTGGTCATTGAAAAATGGGAAACCTAACCGATTATGTGCATCCCCAAAGCTTATTCATCCATGCATATTTCATTAGTGATGTTTTTAACAACCGTGATATGCACCACTCAATCATTTGAAGGTGGATCGTGCACACTTCTATCAACTATGGATTTCCTTCGTCCTGGATCTGCTTTGCTCATCTTCGCTATTGGAGGATTATGAGTGGATCTTCATTATTCGATCTCGAATACAAGGTTATGACTCTAGTATTTCTTGATTTTTACTCACATCGTAATGCAAAATAGATCCATTTGACATCTAGGTTGAGGATAAGTTCCCAAGCACCTCCAAATCACAAGATATGGAAATTTTTTGCTTACACCCCTTTCGATTTCACTATCCCAGACCTCAGCAGGGAAATAGTGTAGTTGCTTATACAGTGATCTCATAAAGTTAGTGCAAGTGCTAATAATGCCTCCAACTCGGGGATTATATCCTCCCAGTGAGGTAGCTAAGAACCACATAGACCATGTTCATAATCCATTGGGATGACCCCATCATTTTCAGAGAACCCCACAGTGGAATTCTGAAAATAAAAAATTGAACAGATGCTGAAAAATAAACTGAAAATAAATTCTCAAAGGAAATGATTGTCACATAGAGCTTATTTATTTCTACCTACCCTACTTACTGGGTATCAATACCCCAGTCAAGTAACTTATGACTTCCAGTGAATCTAATCAAGCAAATGATTCCATATGTGTATTTTCTTCTTATGCTTGATCAAAAACAACCATCAAGAGTCAGATGGTGAAGGGTTATGATAAGGCACTTGATCTTTGTTGTAAAACCATAACCAACCATTATTGTTGCAAAGCTTCTCCACATATCGATCCATTGGGTCATGAAGTCCTCTAGAAAATCCCTTCATGCCTTTGTCATGACAAGGTTTCTCCATGTACTCAGCCGCTAGGTCATAAAATCCAGGGAAGTCTTCAAGTATGTTAGCCATGTGCTTTCCCCCAGACTATTGCTCAAAGCGTGACCTCCCCTGCATGTTGTACAACTTCTTTTAAAATATCCATGCAAGGGAAGCTCATGACCACCTATACATGAGACATCATTTGCTTCACTCCCAAATCCAGAAACCACAAACTGTGTTCCCTCTTGCATTTCATAAGGAGCGTTTTCAATGAAATCAAGTGAATTGAGCTCTTCTTGATATAATTGTTTTGTACAAGAGGAGTTGAAGAGACATCCCACACAAGACCCTCATCCTCCAAGTAATCATTCTGATATTTATCATACCATGGAGGACTGAAAACTTCATCAAAACCCCCATAGACAAGGCTTGCCATAGGAATGCCACTTTATTCATTAAACAAATTACAGTATCCCTCTCATATGGCTCTAGGATGCTCATCTATGTGCTCATAAAGAGAAAGAATAGAATGCACATTAGATGCTACTTTTCCACCCCCTTCGTTATCCATCCCCAAAAATGACATGAAATCATTCCTAACCTCAATTTTCTATGCTTGATTAGAAGCCGTTAATCTTTGTTTTAGAAAATCAAATGAAGCAAATCATAATGGTTGGCAGTTACCTACCTCCTGCTGATTGTATCCTTTAATAGAAGTAGAATTGGGAGGAAAAGAAGGTTCAGGGTATTTATCCTCTTCCTCCTCCATTAGTAGAGAAGGCCATGTATGCTCTTGCAGATCTTGAAGTGTAGTATTAGCTTTCTCAACACACAAGGGCCCTATGGAGACTTTCTTTCTCATGGGGGGTGGTTTATGGTCCATAATGAGTTTCTCCATCCACCTCTCCATGGATTCCATCATCGTATTCATACTAGCCTCTATTATGTTAGAAGGGGGGAATTGGGTGACATATTCATTATTTATTATTTATTCTTATGTTCTCCCTTTTTCTCTAGCAGAACTTAGATTTATTTATACCTCGATGGAATCATTCATCATGTCTACTAGGGAGCCTGATATTCTTTCACTCAACCATAAGGAAAACTAACTATCAAAGGCTTTAGCATACTGGATTTCAGTAGCACCAAGAGGAGGGTTGAACTGGATAGGGATAGCATTATAAACCTCTCAAAATTTTTCAGAGAACTCCTGGTCATATTCACTCTCCTACGTCCTTATAGAATGAAATTGGAACAAGCACTTCCTGGGGTCCTTTCTTTCTTCCCATTATTTCTTGAAAACCTCCTCAAAATCTTGATAGCTCGGAATAGAATTGTCTAGAAGATTGGTGAACCACCTTCTTGCTCCTCCAGCAAGTATTTGAGTGATCAATCTGACTTTAACATCCTCATGGTCCACCTCTTATAATTCAATCCAGTTTGAAAACCACCCTAAGTGTTATTCAACTAGACTTTTCCCCGGTGAATTGCTTGACTCTTTTGGCATACCCCTAAGAGAGTTTTTGCATCACTACTCGGACAAGTAGAGGGGAAAACCATTTAGAATTTATTGGGTTTATAGCAGAGCCTCCAAGAGGTACCAAGGAACTGAATGATGAGGGTTGTTTAATTTTTGAAGAGGAGGAAAATAAGACCGTAGCAGCAGATGAGGGTTGGGGACCCCTGTTTGGGGACTCAGAAAAAGGAGCAGGGTCAAGAGTAGGACCATGAGTCTTACAAGGATGATCTCTTTTCTTATGGGGCTCGGATGAAGGGTCTAGATCCAAATCATATGTAGAGGGAGAAGGGGTATTTTCAGTTCTCAAAAAAGGATACACATGGGTATACCTTTGGTCTTTTTCTAAAGGAAATAAAAAATGGAAAACTTCTTTTACTAGCCTGAGATAGGATAGGAGAAAACCTACTATAAAATACCTAATATCTTGGAATAAAATAGTATAGTACCTCATTTTCCACCATGGCCCCCAGGTCTTGCTATATTGGGCCCATTTTCCCCAGTAGATTCACCATGGAACCTTTGAAAATCTGTGTAGCTTCTGGGTGTTCGGTGTTCCCAATGGAGTAACCTTCAAAGGATTTTAAAGTGGAGTTTCCAAAGAATATACAACCAATATGTGTCTAGGACCGTGTTGACAAGCCGGAAATGGCACAATCGTCAACCGAGAGACAACCTGATCCAAAAGTTTTCAAAGATGCTCTCAGTCGTTAGGTAGCTGCCTATGATGGGATTAAGGCCCCGTTGCCTTCCCTAAATTACTCCCAGCTATAGGAAAAGACTCAAAAAGAAAAACTAAAGCCACTGTTTATTATCTAAATCTATAGTATACCTATGAATATACATAGCAAACTGTTAAAGATAATTACTGAATTAGTTTGATATATTACACAACTAATAACTGGAATTAACCTAATTAAACAATTAATCTACGAATACAAAAATAATAATTAGGTAAATATTAACAGATTCAATCAATTTACATAAGTTACATTATGAACACATGTACTTTAATAACAAAATTGAAAGATAACTCATCAAAATATAAATGTGACAATCTGATTCAATAGGTTTTTTGTAAAATACATAAAGAAAAACTACCATTAAACTATCCTAAATGTCCTATCCTGATCAGGAGCATGATAGTAGTAACCCTAGAAATCAATTTGCAAATAATGTTACTGTGAAGACAAATTCTAATCTCATCAGAAAAAATTCTAAGATTTAACACGACAACACAGTGAACGAATATATCACATATATTATGATGACAACATCAGATTTATTACATGATATACATTGGCAAATGAAACCAGAATAAATCGACAGTTAAAAAGGTGATGCATCTGCACATTTCTTAAAAGAAAATATGACAAAAACATAAAGAATGCGAAAAGATATGACAAGATCAAACGATATTATAAATACATTTTCTAGTATAAAAACTGCAAATATATTCATAAATATCACCAGATAAAAAGTGATGCAACTGCTAACAAAAAATTGTTTTGAGCCACAGAAAATGTTTGAAGTGATCTTGTCTAGCCCCTTTTCCCAACCATCGATCCCCCTTTACAGTAAAACCATGTCTCCTTTAAATACATCGAATCTCACATGGAGATAGTTCTATAAAACTGGAAACTATCTAATCAAAATCTTAACCAATTTCAAAAAATGACAAATGAAATTGTCATTTTCCATATGCGTTATAATGTCTCGAAATTGGAAGGATTCGATTTATAGCACAAAATCATAAAAACGATAAAGACACTAGTCATGTAGTGACACCTGGGACAACAACTAATTTGTTCATAATTCTCCAGGGATCATCCTGAAAATAAGCGATCACCAAAATCCAAGGAAAACGCATCAACCATATCCCCTGTAACAAAAATAACTTCATTATCACTTGTTGCTTTTAATTATAAAATTCAAACCTGAAATACTTCTTAAACATATATACAACAGTAAGCATGCCCAAAATATTACGATTTAACAGGAGCATTAAACACCTGTATATTCACCCCAGCCACTGGATTCTGTGAATGACCTTTAAACTGCATTAGAGTAACCTGAGCGTTCAGCTCACTAATATTTTCCTCATTTTTTTGATTCTCATGTTGTAGTTTCATTACTCTCTGAATTAACCTGTTCTTATGCTTCTTCAGATCCAGCATACACTTATCATCTAAGTCAGATTTCTCCTTCAGTCTTATATTCTCAGCTTTCATGGCATCACCATGTGCTACCATCTCCATTACTTCTTCCTCCATTCTATGTATTTTATCCAGCAAACAGTTTATGAATAACGGGTGAATTACTTCACCAATTCAATAAGACCCAGGTAAGTTTGCATCAACAGACTTGCCCTTAATTGGAGGATTGAAAACAGGTTCAACCTGAGGATTTGTATCAGAGATATGAGGACTATTATTTGCATGGTTTACGATAGGCTCATGATCAATATCAAGGCCATTATCAGGTGAAATAGGTCTATTCTCCTCGTCATCAAACAAAACTATTTCAATGTCTTTGTTATTATTCACGGAAGACTTAAGAGCACTAACCTTGGCCACCATACTCCTTGTAAACCTGCGAGTACTCTTAACATTCAGCTTTATGGTCGCCTATTTACCAGTATTGTCACTACGGTTCGGCGTCACAGGGAATAGGTTTAGAGACTTCCTCCTACGCTTGGAAAGCACAGGAGTATCAGGACTATGCACAGGAGTGGGAACAAGATCATCGCGGACACTGGGTCTTACACAATCTTCAGGGTTTGACATAGGCTCGTGCACAGGTGAAGCCAGATCTTGACAAGGCTGTTGATGCCTAACACATTCTTAAGGGCAATCGAATTGACAATGGAAGAATGCCAAGAGGCCATTCTGTTCGAGAAAATCATCCCATGACCGATTTTGTTTAGACAACTCTCTTTCTACCAATATCCTAACCAGGCCATGATGAAACAAAATCCAATCGATGTTCTTCGGCCCCTTCTTAATGGCCAAAGACATCTTGGTCATGCTCTGAACTAAATAATAGGGAAAATTAATGGGAAATCCGAGAAAAACAACCATCAACCGAAGATGATAGACATAATCTGAGGAAAGACGACCCTCACAGGTCACATACCTATGAATAACGTCTAAAACTGGTCGCCATTCTTTCTTGAAATATTTTCGCAATACACTAGTTCTAAAGGACACATCCTGGCAGGGATTCTTCAACATCTGTCTCCATTCAGTGACCTCCATCTTCTTGTATTTGAACCAACGTTCACCTGTCAATGGCAAGCTCATAGCCACAGCAACCGAACGCTCATCAACTCTGAATTGGAGATCGGCCACCTTAACCCTAGCATCGGCCAGCGACAAAGAAAATAACCTAGTCACCTCAGGATTTGAGTCTGTAAACTTGTGAATGAATGGAAACCATCCTACTGCTTCAACCTTGGCTAAGAGCTCAGAGTTTCCATCAAGGAGTTTCATGTCACTGGGTTCAACCCTAACCATCGGAGCCATATCTGCAAGCGCAAATACATGAAATCGCACACAGAAGAGATACCACAAATTGAAACATGACAGTAAACTGGAGAACGAGCACTCGGGATGCAAACCAAGAAGAAAACACAAGCAATGAAACCCAACGCTCTCATAAACAAAATGCGCCATGAGAAAACCCAGACAAGACCCCTGTAAACCCGGCATGGGCGAAGGAGAATGATCATGCAGAGAGGCAATCAAGATAATAAAAAGTGACGGCGAAGACTTCAGACTAAACTCATTTTGCCATTATTTATCTGGCCCGATCATAATAACACCACTCATCGCATCAGATACAGGTGTTCAACGAGCATGGAGCCACGACATTAAGCACATACTTGCAAATTGAATGTTATTTACAGAGTCATGTATGAGTGTAATGATACCATATCAATCTGCAATCAAGTGGATAAAATGGCGACGCGAATTGAAACAACCATAGGGGATGGACCTTGAGCGTTAACATATCAACCTTATTGTATAATGATCTTAACCTTTGAAAATGGCGAGCATTCGACACGACGTAAATCATCAAATCCACCCCAAACCTTATATGCAAGGATATAAGTCACGACATGAAGCATATCGAGACTAAACACTTATGGTAATATCAAACATGATTCAAGGTTCAAAGGATGAACTTAGGATAAGGCACTCCTACATAAAAACATTTAGCCTTTGATGTTCTAGGACCTTGTCCAATTTTGCAAAAACAAAAACTAACATACCAATTGCTGAATGCTGAAACAAGGCTTATGGTGAGGCTATGTTAGAAAGCATGCAAAAATAATGATTTAACATAGTAATTTTGTCAATTAGCAATAGTTGACAAGGTTATAAAAAAAAACAATTTGAATTTCACCATTTCAGTAGCTCACGGAATTTCATCGTTTCAGTAGCTCCAGATTGTACAATTTTTGAAATGAGGAATTCAAAGATTTCATCAAACAAAATTTCATTTTGTTTGATAAAATTTGTATTTTTTATCAGGCTGTTGGGTAGGGGCACAACAGACTGACTTCTCAACCAGGTCATAGAACTAAATAATGTCGTTCTCCCAAGGAAATAATAGTGATTATATCCCTGGCAATGGCGCCAAGATGTTAGCATCCTGTAATTTTTCTATGGTTGTGGTAGGAAGTCACAATGGTAACCATTTCAAACCAACCTTTACACTGCATTCTAGCCAATGCAGTCAAAGAGGGCTCTCTCGTTTCATAAAGTGTGTCACATGTACATATGTCTTTAAACAAGCATGCAGAAGAATATATTTCTGTTGGTAACGAAATTTTTTATGAATCAAAAGATTGAAAGACAACTAGATATTGAAAACCATTGGGCAATGGATTCATAGTCTGAACCATTCAAGGACATTACAAAAGATAATGAATGATTATTTTCTCTTTTTGTTATGAGGTAAAGTGAGTGCTGCATTCAGTCAAATATCTTTAAGTGATGGTAGGAGAAAGGAGAAAATACCAGTACAGCAAGGGGCATCTATCTATGGATGAATTTATTTCAATATCTTTAGCAGAATAACATGATGAGGGAAATGGCAGAGATGGAGAATCTAACTAGGATGAATTCCATAACAACCATAACAGATGCTACATCTAATGAAAAGAGCCCTTAGTGAAACGAATTCTTCTCGTACAACTAGAAAGCATTCTGCAGAAATCAACACATATGGAAAATGGCATAAGCAGAGAACAAAAACTAAATACAAACACCGTGGTGAATTTCATAACCACAGAAAATAATTTTCATTACTACTCCCAAAAATGTTTGTAGAACTACAATTCCGGCGCTGAGGCCTCAAAAATATGAAATTCAATCCAACCTTTATTCTCCTTTGAGGAGGGTATATTTATAATACAAGGGCTCCTGATGTTAACCTAAAAACAGATCCCTTATTTTGTTACAAAATTTGGGGATCGAATCCCGAATCATCGTAACGAACCCTTACAAACTTCCAGGAATGGGAGACTCGCAATTATTTATTCCTACAAATGGAAGTATGTTGTCACATATATATTTAATAAAAATATATATGTAGTGTTTGGGATGCAGGCTCGCTTGGCCTGACAATTATGATTTGGAGCACCTGTAACTGCTTTCTGTTGCTGACTCAACTTGGCTCATTTCTCCTTCTGCTTCTGAATTTTATTGCTCATTCTGTGTTCGATGTTCACATTGTTCCTGTGTTCACAGCAGGCAAGAAGGTTTATGCTCCTTCTGTGTTTATTTTTCTATCTGGGGGCTATATTTCCTGGTAACACTATCATTTGAGTAGACCTAGAGATGATATCCATGTTTATCGACAATGATAAATCCTTGACGGGCTTATCATTCTTGTCTATTTCTGCCACTGAGATAGAAACATTCCTAGCGGCTATGCCAATGCATTACCTCCTTGGACCTGTGATTACCTCCATTGGATTTAGTGATTTGTGTCAAGGACAATGATGACAAAGACCTTCCACCCTTATTCTCTCTGTCCAAACATTCATTTGGACTGACTGTCCCTAGAAATGGCTACTATGTATCACGGTAATGGAGTCCATGACCTGTCTAGAGGTTTCGGTGGAATGCTCTTGGGATCAGGAACTCCAAGCATTGTTCCTATATTGGTGTTGCAATCTATCAGGACAGCATGGTCTTTACCTACACCAGAAAATATTTCTAGTGTGACAAACATCTTTACCTCGATGGATGGCGTTGTTAATGTGTGAGGGCCCCGCAAGGGTTTGATTCAGGGTAATTTTAGGGGCCAAATTTTGCCAATTGGCTATTTTTGGGGTTTTTTTCAAAAAATAAATTCATGATTTGGTCATTTTTAGTGTCTAATATCACCTATATTTATATAAATTATGTTTTTTTATCATAATATTTGCCAAAATTTACACATTTTAGTGTTAATTTTATGTTTCATATTTAATATTTTCCTACCTACCTATAAACATGTTTTTTCAATCCAAAACAAATGCCTATAATACTATACTTAAGTATAATATTAGAATCCTTTAAAAATACCCTGTTTCGGTTACGACGCAATGCCTAGTAGCCAATAAAATGCACTAGATAACAGGTTTTCCAAGCATAAAAGGTGTAACAGATCCCCCATTGAGACCCCCAGGCCCCTTAATAGAGCAATATTTATCCATTTTCATTCCTCATCGGCATTCATTCCTTCATTATCTTCAAGCGGCTCTGACTGTGACATTATAACAAGCTGGGTGGTTGAGTTCAACTATGATCCTGTCATATCTTCACACACGCCATCCTTAAGTGGCATGATGACAACACAGATATTCATGCAGGATTTTGATTTGATTTATTATGTGGTGACGCTAGATACACCTCCCCTTTTTGTTGTGACCTCATGATATCATTGGTGGAAGTGACCTTCAGCCTCACTTGTAATCAGCCTCAGGATATGTCAAGTTGTGTGGACTTGACATTTTTCACTTTGTTGATACCTACTTATGATGACACTGATACGTCCTGGTTTTCAATTCCCCTGCCTCCTTGTCGTACGGCGTGAAAAATCCACACCTACCCTTTGCCTCCCAATTGTTATGGAGCTCATTCTTATTCCACGTGTCAGGAAGAAAATCTTGAGATTCCAAGCTGTGACCTACGTCATCGATACTACATGTCTTGGCCTCCATTTCACAGTCCCTTTCCTCCTTACCTCCCCTGGAATCTTTGGACAGTGAAACAGACCATGGCCATAGATCTCATCCACAAAGGTTTCTAACCATTCAACTATGCGGTCCCTAACCCATTTCATGAACCTCTTTCTTGCTAGCCTTCGTGCTTTTCTCCATCACGAAAACATCCTGGACCATCGATCTAATACTCCACCAAATATTTGTAGTCCAAGGGTGTAGTCCCTACAGGGTTTCGTGTCACCTCATCATCTTATCTTCCATGCACCTTCCCCTTGTGAAATGTGTCTTCACCGTAGATCTGGCCCACCTGAAATCCTGACTGTTGCGATAGGTGCATTCTACCATAATTTCATGACCTTTACATATATTATATTTCCATGGAGGCTAATTGAGAGAAATCCCCTTCCATCGTCAATCTCAGACGGTGCCCGATCTTGGCCATTGAGAAATGGGAAACCTAACCAATTTGTCATGTCTGCAAAGCTTATTTATCCATGCATCTTTCTCTAGTGAGATTTTTAACAACCGTTTATCTGTACCACTTGTTCATCTGATGGTGGATCATGCACGCTTCTGTTAACTATGTATTTCCTTTGTCCTTGATCCGTGTTTCTCATCTTCACCAATGGAGGATTATGAGCGGATCTTCATTATTCGATCCTGAATACAAGGTTATGACTCCATGATTTCTTGATGTTTGCTCACATCGTACTACGAAATAAATACATTTGACATCGAGGTTGAGGATAAGCTTCCCAAGCACCTCCAAATCGCAAAATATGGAAAGTTTTCACTTACACCCCCTTCTATTTGTCTGTCCCATACCTCAGCAAGGAAATAGTGCAGCTGTTTATACAGTGATCTCATAAATTTTACACAAGTGCTAACAGAAACATTGGATTTTATCTATATTGATTAGGTTAATGAGAGATTATATGTGTAAGTATTGTACATTGTAATTATAATGTTGTATCTATAGTATCTCAACTTGACAAGATGTTAGTTTCTAGTCATGTATTTGGTCATTAATTGTGGCAATTTATGACTAGATCAATGACCAAATATAGGACTAGATGATAAATCAAGACAACTAATTAATGAATAAGGTAAATGGGACTAAATTTTTGGTCGTGTGATAAGATACTAGAAATTATCTATCACTAATCGCCAACTCAAAAATGGTCATTTATATGCAAAACTTAGTCATTTTCTTGTCACTTTTTTCTCATTGTGTACTAATGATACCTCAGGTAAATAAATGGTCCTATAGATTACTAATATTCATAGTTTATGTGGGTATCTACAAAAATTTTCATACAATATAACAAGGGAAAAATGATGCAAGGATATATACACATTTATTAAAGTTAAAAAGATAATGATTTACATATTTAGTAAAAATAGTGAATAAATAAGTTAAATATATAATTATGTACATATTAAATAAAAATAGTGAATAAATAAGATAATTTGCATTTTTTTAGTGTTTACTAAGATCAACTTTGGTTATCCCACATTTAAAAAAGGTAAAGAATCACTAGTTTTTTTTAAATTGCATTTATATGCTCGAAATGATTTAAGATAAGTAATCCT
>LPNX011187099.1:35365-120466 GCA_001517045.1 Pseudotsuga menziesii | reverse complement strand
ATATATATATATCATGACCTAAATATATGGTTTAAGGGTATCTCCTTAGTTTCTAGATATGAGTTATGTTAAATTTATAGAAAAAATTCAATTTGAGATAATATTAGATTTCTTAATAATATGGAGTCATGTGATTGGTTTGCAAATGTTAATGGGTTTAAATTTAAGTTATGCAAAGTAATAATGAATCCAATAGCACTTCATTATTAAATTAAGAGATTTGTTTTGCTATTTTTTGAGTAATAAAAAAATGTATTAAATCTATTAATAAAGATGTAGATGATGTATTCAATGGTTAAGAGATGATTTATTTATATATGTGTATACTTATCAATCCAATTAGTCTCCAATTATTATCCTCTGCTCATCATTTTCTTATTAAAGGACAGAGCACTTTGACCTTTGGAAGAGGTAGAATGTTTGAGAGTTGTATGAATATAACATTAAATATGTGTGTGTGTAGTGTTATGTGAAATTCAAGAGGATTATGCTAAGATTATTCCACTCCTTGCTAGATTTTCTAATGTATTTTGGTTGAGAAAATTATAATAGTTGTGCCATTACTCAATGGTATGCTAGTCATACCATGTATGTGATCGTCCTTTCTATGAATAGAAAAATAATTTCATGAGGGAGATAATAATAGAGGGATATATCTTAGCTTGACTAGAAGAGTATCTAAGAAAGAGTTGTTTTAAATAACGGAATGTGTGATGGAGATATTGGGAGAGTTAAATACAACTGGCATTTAAAAGTGGGTTCCATATTAGTACTCCGCATTAGGTGGATGTTTTTCAATTAATTTTTGACACTTTTTATCTATGGTTTGATGCATTTCATTAAGATAATTATGTGATAATAGACGTATTTAAATAAACGAATTAATAAAATTATTATGTTGTTATTAATTGTTGATTCCAGTGAAGAAAATTTTTGTTATGGCTATGCTTAGATCCTAAAAGGAAATGGATCTAGGTAAATGAAAAAATATTCTATTCTACTCATGTTACGGTAAATGGTAATGTGATGAGGGTAGTATCATATTATGGTAAAGGGTGTAATGCTCATTTTTTTGAAAAAAGTATCTAATGGTAATGATATATTATATGTGATTGTTTTATTTAAAGTATACAAATAATTATCAATAATTCTTTTAAGTTATATGATTCATGAAATTCAAAAGGCATGTGTTTTATGCTTAATAGCTTAATACATGGTATGTGATATGAATTGAATCCTTATAAAATTTATGTGAAGTGTATACTCACAAATATGTGTGTGTGTGTGTGTGTGTGTGTGTGTGTGTGTACAGCATGAGTGGGCCTAATGGTTAAGAGCATGTGTTTCTTCTTAGGAGGTCATAGGTTCAAATACAGAGGGGGTAGTGTATGTACACCTCTATAGACTTTAGTAGTTAAAACACTGCGCAGAGGGGGTCCCTTGTCCCATAAACAAGGTTGTCTCATACACCAAATTGTTGTTTCTCTTGCTGGTGACCTTAAAAATAGATTATTATTATTATTATTATTATTATTGTTATTATTATTATTATTATTATTATTATTATTATTATATATATTCATTAATTACAAGTTGATGACATTCAAATTAAGAGGCATATAATGACTGATACCACTAGTATTGAATTGTTTATGTAGATGGAGTCAAGGATCACTAGTACATGTGCACATTTTTCCCATGTTAAATCATCTCTATTGCAATATTTTATTTTTTCAATAGCGACGAACGTCACTCCATATTTTTGTGGAAACAATTTCGTCATTATATCCACAAGTCGAACCATTCATCTTTATGCAGACGTGAAAGAGATGACACATGGTTTTTGTGGATGATGTCTTACAAATAAATTTACGTTTCTATAGCGACAACGATCCGTCACTCTAGTGATAGACCACTGTTCCTAGACCAATAGTATTTCATGCGCATAGCGACGAAGTTGCTATATAAGCGATGGATCCCCCATCACTATAGTGATGACCAACCATGCACAAAGTGATTATCTTTCCATATTAGTAACAATGTCTAGTCACTATAGCAATGAAATATTATTTTCAAGATAAATAACTACTAAGTCATTTTCATCGCTATAGCGATGCTTATGGGTATTTTAATAAAAAAACGAAGACACCACCTTAACCAATGTCTAATCTAAGAAGACTTTCAATAGGTGATGACCTCCAAAAGGTTGTTATTTTTTGAAGCATTCCACAATTGAGTTGGATAGGTGAAATTGATTTTCAATGATTCCCTTTCACAAGCTTATAATGACTATTTCATTATGATTTGGAGAAGAAGAAAACAATGAGATGGAAATGCCATGAATTTCTAAGGTAAAATCAATTTGAAAGGTTGGATTGCATACCCATGGTTTGTTCACAATGGGTTGTTATATTTTTATCATTTAGTCAATATGATATTAGGATCTTATCTGAGAGAATAACATGCGCAACAATAATCACAAGAGACAAGAGACACAAATATTTTTCCTTGGGAAAACCATAAAGGAGAAAACCCCGCAACTTCCTCAAAGATAGAATGAGCACCAATGGAAAAAGTAAAACCCAAATATAGAAAGATGATCTCCGATAGATGTTCTCTCTATCACTTGTGCAAGATCCTCTTCTCTCACTGGTGTGCTACATTTGATTGAATGTGTGTTTCAAATAGATAGTCTCACTCTCTATTTATACTAGTTTTCCACTTGACAATTACTTAACATGGCCGACCTCACTAGGAGAGTCTAATAACCCTAGTACCCCTCAACTATGGGGACTTTTTCCCCGACTTACAAAGGTGATTTAACCTCTATGACTTTACATGACTTGATTACATTAATGATTCTCCTGATAGGAACATCGGGGCACAAATAAATACAATATATAAAATATACAAGTGAATACATTCTGAAGTTACAAATACATCAACACTCCCTCTTAACTAGGAAGGTATTCTCTTGACACAGTTCATTAGCACAAGTCTTCATCACTAGATCATTCATCAAAGATGGATCATCATCAAAGTTGGATCATCATTGGATCATCATCATCACTAGATCATCATCAAAGATAGATCATCATCATCATTACTCCTACTATCTCGAGCAAATGGTGTTATCTCTCAATTTTTCTCATCATAGGAAGTTCTACAGAGCTTGCCATTTTTCATGCTAGTTGGAGGCTAGTTGTAGGCATAGCCTCCATGTAGGTATTCATCAATAGATCTAGCCCTTTTTCATGATGGATTTACTTCCTTTCCCTTGCAAGGACTTCCCCTATAGAGCCAGCCCATTTTTATGCTGGATGTAGCACCTTGCCTCTGCAAGGATATCCCCTACAGATCCAACCCTTTTTCATGTTGGATGCAACACCTTGCCTCTGCAGGGATTTCCCCTATAGAGCCAGCCCTTTTTCATGCTATATTTAGCACCTTGCCTCTGCAAGGATTTCCACTGCAAAGCAATCCCTTTTTCATGTTGGATGCAGTACCTTGCCTCTGCAAGTATTTCCACTACAGAGCTAGCCCTTTTTCATGTTGGATGAAGTACCTTGTCTCTGCAAGGATTTCCATTACAGATCCAACCCTTTTTCATGCTAGATGTAGTACTCAGCACTTACATCTGACCATGGGAGGAACCAATCCTACCACCATGTCAAAAAGGCACAACACTTATAT
Source organism: Pseudotsuga menziesii (assembly GCA_001517045.1). Taxonomy (NCBI): domain Eukaryota; kingdom Viridiplantae; phylum Streptophyta; class Pinopsida; order Pinales; family Pinaceae; genus Pseudotsuga; species Pseudotsuga menziesii. Next base: position 116,773 of record LPNX011187099.1, on the reverse strand, counting down.
CTGACCCTGGGAGTAACCAATCCTACCGCCATGTCAAAAAGGCATAGCACTTATATCTGACCATGGGATAAACCAATCCTACCACCATGTCAGGTACATCAAGGACCCAATCACCTAACGATACATCATAGCATCAACTGAATATGATGAAGAATCGCTCAATAGCTTCAGGATCGATTCCATAGGTATGGTCATGGCCTTGAAGTCCATCATCCCGAACCTCTTCAGAATATCTACTGCATTCTACCACACCTCCATGCCTAGAAAGTAGTACATCATACCCAATTCTTTCATCTTGAACTCAGCAGCAAGCTTCCTCTTTGTGTCAACAATCAACCCATCCTCACCTATTACAAACAAGTCATCTACATATAGTAGGAGTATCACAGGGTTCCCTTCCTCAACCTTATAGTAAAGGTGTGAATCCGTTGTACTCTTGGTAGATCCTAAGCCAGTCATGAAGTTGTCAATTCTATCGCACCATGTCCTAGGTTCCTGTTTCAAACCATAAAGGGACTTCTTCAATTTTCACACATGAGTCTCCCTATCATGTGTCTCAAAACTGAGTGGGTTCTTCACATACAATTCCTTTTCTACTACACCATTCAATAAAGCAGTCTTGACATCCATCTGGTGTATATTCCATTTAATTACTTTAGCCAAAGAAAGTACTGATATGGTAGAAGTGTATATTGCTACAGGTGCAAAATTCTCTTCATAATCTATCCCTTCTTTCTAGGAGAAGACACGTCCCACAAATCTTGCTTTATATTTCTCTACGTTTCCATATGCAGCATGTTTGGTCTTGTAGATCCACTTGGAAGTCACAATAGAATTCCCCTCTATTCTTGGGACAACATCCAAGACATCATTATTCATGATCGACTGGTACTCCTAGATAATAGCATCCTTCCATTCTTTCTTTTCTATTGCTTCTTCATAGTTGGAAGGTTCTTTGTCAACGATGTCACATAATAGGGCTACATAATCGGAGTAGGACCTAGTTCTCTTCCTTTCTCTATGCATTTCTTCTCGAGCCCCATATCTTTTTGCACCTTAGATAGCCTCTCGTACTCATGCAGCTTTCCTTTTGTAAGGATTATTCTCCTGGGGTGGGTCTACGTGTTCTTGGGGTTCTTCCATTTATCGATCTTCTTCTAGAGTTGCTTCGTTCATAGTTGTATCTCGGATCTTGGGTACTTCTGTTTCTTCAAGTTCTGCATTAGGTCTTTTTATGGATTTGTTGTAAGCTTAGTATTCGTCAAATTGCACATCCCTGCTGATGTCGATATTCTTGAATCCTGGGAATTATATTCTATAATCCTTCGAGATTTCATTATACCCCACAAATAAACCCTTCTTTCTTGAGGGATCTAACTTTGTCCTCTTTTCTTTCAGAATGTGTATGTACACTGGAAGTCAAATATTCTGAGATGACTGACTTATGGTTTCTTTCCGGAGAATACTTCTTCACGTGTCTTGTTCTCAAGTACTCTATGAGGAGTATGGTTCTGTACATACACAATTGTCCTAGTAGATTTTTCCCATAGATTCATAGGAAGATCTTGATCATGAAGCATAGCCCTTGTTTCTTCCATAATTGTTCTATTCTTCCTTTCTACAACCCCATTCTTTTGTGGATTATATGGAGTGGTCAACTCCCTCTTAATCTTTGAATCTCTGCATAATTCTTTGAATTCATATTATGTGAATTCTCTACCATTGTTTGATCGAAAGGTATTAATTTTCCTCTTTGTGTGGTTCTCGATCAAGGCTTTGAATTCTTTGAACTTACTGAATACTTCATCCTTTCTTTTCAATAAATATATCCATGTCTTTATAGAAAATTCATCAATGAAAGAAACATATTATACATGTCCACTCAATAAACTGGATGCCATCGAACTGCATACATAGGAGTGGATGATTTCCAAGATTCCTTTTGCCTTGCTCTCGCTACTTGGAAATGTCTTCTTTGTGTTCTTTTCTTTCGCACATCCTTTCCAAAAACCTTCATGTTTTTCTTGTATTTATGAAAGACCTTCAACAGCTTTTGTTGCAAGTGGTAGTGCCCTATAGTGCACATGTGCAATCTTTCTATGCTTCATTTGGCTCTACTGAGTCATGGACCAAATCTTGTTCTGGTTGGCCCTTTAATTTTTATAATCCTCCCTCTTGCTCTCCAATCACAACTACAGCAACTATAGTCTTTCCCTTTGGCCACATAAGGACTTCGCCATCTACAAATGAAACCCTCATGCCTTTTTCATCTAATGCAAAGATGGAGAGAAGGTTATTCTTTAGTCTCGGTACAAATAAGACATCCTTCTCATAGACTTTCCAGAGTCTAGCCTATAGGAGGATTCACCACTACCTTTTATGGGATACTAGTAGTCATCCCCAAGTTTCACTTTGTGAGGTGACTCATGTTTGGACAGTTTCACAAAGGATTCTTTGAATCATTTCATATTCTTGGAAGCCCCACTATCTATGAGCCAATCATTGATTCCATGTGTGATAGTTCCCATGAGGGAAGAAATCAAAACATTTTCTTCATCACTAGAAGAATATTCTTCTTTGACTCTCTTTCTTAGAGGTTCATCATCCTCTGAAGTGTGAGCATGATGTCTTCTTTTGTAGTTCTTCTTCTTTTGAGAGCCACCTTTGTTTATGGGACAATTTCTGGAGATGTGTTCTTTCTCATCACATGTAAATCATATGATACTAGATAGATCTCTTCTAGGGTTATTTTGGTGTGAATGCTTACCTTTGGGATGATGATAGTCCCTTCTATTTTTCTTGGTGTCTACTATGAGAGCTTGATATTCATTTACCATCTTTTCTTCTCGAGCTACTATTCAAGCTTCTTCTTGTAAGCATTCCTCCCACAGTCTACTGAAGGTGATTAACTTTATTCTAGCACAAATACCTTGAATGAAGGAGTCCCGTGACCTAGGGAGACCATTCAAGGTGGTCATCACAATTTCTGCATTCTCTACTTCTTCATCAACTACTTCAAGTTGTTCTTTTATCTGGGAGACCCTTGTAAAGTATGACTATATTGTCTCTGCATTCTAGATATTTCCATTCTTCAATAGATTTCTCAAATTCATCTTCTAATTTATGTTCTTCCCTTCAAATAGCTTGGTCAAGGAATCAAACATCTCTTTAGGTGTCTTTAGGGAGGAGACCTATCGTATAAGGTGATCCTTGATTGAATAAGAAATAATCCTCTTGGCCTTGACCAAGTTCTTCTTTTGTAAGGCCTTAGACTCATCTCCCTATGGAACTGGAACTTTTCCACTTATGTAGGAGTCCAATTCATTTTCTCCAAGAACCAGTGAGATCCTATGCTTCCATGCTCAGAAGTTTTCAGCTCCTTCAATTTTTCATCAATCTTAGTGTGATGAGACCTCTTAATTGAGAACCTCAAATGGAAATACACAATATTAGATCTTACCAATTTAAGATGTTGAAATTGGATCTAGAGCTGATCTTCTGTAGTGATGGTTTTCTTGTTCAGCGGAAAATTAGGGTTTGACTTTCCCAGAGTTCTACCCAACCAAAAACTTCGATATTGATATCTAAACTTCAATTTTGAGGAGGAGAGAAATTCTATGCTGGGATCACTCAAAAATTCCACTTTTGTGGAAAACCCTAATTTCCCGCTACAGTGGTAGGTCAAAAACTAAAAATGCTCAGAATCAAATTATGATTCGACAGAAAGATGCGCCCTTCAATGGAGAATTAAACTAGCCTCCTTGTGTTGATGATCTATGGAGAGAGACCCAAAAAGTAAGAATCCCTAGCTTCTGCAGTTGCACAGTGTCTTCTTCTCGGGTTAGCTCTAATACCATGTTATATTCTTATCATTTAGTCAATATCATATTAGGATCTTATCTGATAGAATAACATACACAACAATAATCACAAGAGACAAGAGACACAAATAATTTTCCTTGGGGAAACCATAAAGGAGAAAACCCCGCAACTTCCTCAGAGATAGAATGAGCACCAATGGAAAAAGTAAAACCCAAAGACAGAAATATGATCTCCGATAGTTGTTCTCTCTCTCACATATGCGAGATCATGTTCTCTCACTCATGTGCTACAGTTGAGTGAGTGTTTGTTTCAAATAGAGAGTATCACTCTCTATTTACTAGTTTTCCTCTTGACAATTACTTACCAAGGCCGACCTCACTAGAAGAGTCTAATAACCCTAGTACCCCTCAACTGTGGGCACTTTTTCCTCGACTTACAAAGGAGGGTTAACCTCTATGAATTCACATGACTTGATTACATTAATTATTCTCCCGATAGGAAAATCGAGGTACAAAGAAATAAAATATATAAAATATACAAGTGAATACATTCTGAAGTTACAAATACATCAACATGGGTGGCTAATACCACATCACACAAAACTAGGCATCCTCAAACGTTTTTATGAAGATAAATTATGATGTGTACTCCTCATAGGTAGCACACTCATACCACATGTTCACTCCAATTATATATGTCAGTAATGAAACCTTGACCTCAAAATTTTACCCATTTTCATGTAATGCACCACAAATTTTGACATTTCCACGAATATCCATCTCACACATTTTCACAATATAGGAATGGTTTCCAACATGACTTTAAATTTGAATTCAAAGGCATTACTAAAACTTGTATACAATTCTTGTAGTGAGCACCAGTTTACTTTGTGTTATCTTGTGATTCAAAGCTCAAAACCAAGGATTCTTTCCCTGTTTTCAATAGGTGTAAGCATTGTAATATCCTATTATCTTTATTGTCTTCACATTACACTATTATTTTTTAAAGGATAGATATCAGTGCAGGTTACGATTTCTAGCATATTAGCACTTTTTGGTACTATGTTTATGTATTTCAAGAGGTAATAACCAATCATCATCATAAACAATGAAAAACAAAACCATAAACGTTGTCCTTCAAAGGATTTGCACACTAATTATTTCATTGTTGGACATTTTAGTTGTAATTGATGTCAACCTTAGAATATCTTTGATGGTGACTTATTGAATAAAAATTTGGTTTTTTGAAGAGAAATGTTATGAAAAAACCATAACATCTTGAATCCACATGAATTAGGGAAGTTCCATAAAGTGTCCATAAGAATAATTATAATGAGAAATTCTTTAAGAGAATCATAATCATGAATAACTTACAATGTTTAAAGTTGTGAAGCTTTGAAGAATGGTTAAATTGAAAACTCACTCTCCAATGAATGGAGAAATGATTAAGAAAACCTACACACTGATATAAAAAAAAGGAGAGGATGTAAGTAGACTTAAAAGTAGTGAAAAATGAATAAAAAGAGTTGAACCCCCAAAATAAAAAACTATGAACAATAAAAGCAAAGAAAAAGTTATAACTTGAAAGAAGAAGAATTATCAATATATCTAATAATAATTTTCAATATGTGTGTGTGTGTGTACAAAGTATGGTTAAGACTTGATCTTCATTGTTAAGGCACAATATATGATTAAAGAAAAGGTATTCACTGATATCCATGCCATTCTTTGTCAAACTTGAGGAGTAAAGTATCATATATTCGATCTTGAACAATCAACTTTAGAATAAAATTTTCCTTCCACCTTTCAATAGAAACATAAAATAACTCAAAATAATTAGAAATTTTGATGTTAGTTTCAAGTTGAAATTCAATGTATTCATTAGTATAAGATAAAAATTCAGAAAAATCAATTCCTACCTTAACCTTGATGACATGGTCACTAATTTTTTCATAAGGGTAGAAAATATCTCAAATAGAATATTCAGGATAATCATTGTATACCAAGGAAAAGCTTGGATCAAATAGGTTATATATTTGGGTGATGATGGAATCATTAAAAACTAAAGCTTCTAGCCTTGAAACAACATTTAAAATTGCATTGTATTTTCACATATTCATGGATGAGTGAATATATATACTTTCATTTCCATATCCAAGGCCTGTCTCTTCTAAAATTTGCAATATAAGGTTGTCCTAAAGAAAATATACTTAGTATCTTGATCTCTAGGAAAATAGGTAGTATGGAAGGCCATTGAATCTAAATTATACCTTTCATAATCAACCTCTACAAGGATAGATAAAATAAAAATTCGATTGCATTCACCATTGGGAATTTTAATATCATGCACAATCATTTGGCATGGGAGAGGGTCTTCCAAATAGTAGGTTTTTGAGGGAATTTTAAAATGCCAACAGAATGGATGGATGATGATGCACAACTATGAAATGTGATCTATATCCAACCACCCACCATATGACATTTACATCACTTCATGATTAATATGAACATTCATGTACCACACTTATTCATCCATACATCCTCTGGTATAGTTGTTGTTCAATACTCTTGAAATCTGACCAGATTTCCAAAGCTTGTCATATTCAAAAATTGCCATATCAATTATAGACTTGAACATGGGTTTATTCCAACTCAATAGTTCATCTGAGGGAAATAGTAGGTATTTGAGGGAAATTTGAAGGCTTGATTGTGGTAATAAATGGAATTGGTGTCCAATACCTTGATTGGGACATTGCTGATAAAATCCATGGAAATGGACTCCCAAATGTGAGAAGGAATATGGAGATGTTGATAAATGTCAACTTTATGATTGATAGGTTTAGCATGATGGATGAATTCTTATAAAAATTTATGCAAGGATGGCAAAAAAATGTGGCGTCATAAGTGATGGAGGGTTTTATGAGTGTGAAAATGTCCACCATTGGATGAGGAATGAGCTTCCATGACTAGGATAAAGCAATTAGGGGGATGTGGAACACATATTTGATTTAATTTGTAGAGTTAGTATTCATGGAGTTGGTATTCTATGAGGGGGGTTTGGTTATTGTTGGTAAGGATCTACAAGGCATGAAGTACTAAGGTGAAGGAAGGATAAGAATTGTATAATTGCTTCCAATTTTTGAAAGAATACACCACCATAAGAAAAGTCTAATCTAATAATACTTTCAATAGGTGATACCTCCAAAATGCATACTAATACTTCTCAAAAATGTGATTCCACGGGATGGAAACATATTTTTATGGACAACATTATTACACCCCCTCAAATTCACACCAAATTCTAAATTAACACCCCACATAATGATAGGAATTGGAAGAACGTACTATAGTGTAACTCTCGAGATGCACCTTACCTATTGATGTATTCTTGAGTGATGTGCCATCATGCATAAGAACCTCTCTCATGGATGAAGCTTGATGAAGAGACATGCTATGTTGAGTTGGAAATGCCTCGCAAACCTGTTAGAGATTGGATATATTAGCATAACTTTAATTAATTGTAGAGAAAAAAAACATAGGATCAATAAAACGTAACCATGCACAAAAACAAAGAGACATGGAGAAAACCTAAGTCTTTCCCATGCATCCCAAAATCTCTTGAAATTGGAGCAAAAGTATCATCAATATCAACCCCCTCTTTTTGGGAGAATCATTTTCCAACAAATATGGCCTTCGAATTTGCAAACTATAATGATCTAGAATCATCCCTTGTATGTATCACTATAGTACTATAAAATTATGTAATTTGTTTTGGAAAATAAAAACCATACCTCAATATCCTTCATCTCCAGCATGTCCCAAAAAAAAGTCAGCTACAAAAACCATTAAAGTACTGAAAACAATAATAGTAATAATAGTAGCAATATGTATATATAACATTATCAATATATATCATATCTAAACCAATTATAAACTAAACATCATATATTACGGAAGAACTCCCTTATCCTTAGAAAAAATGATTCTATTAAACAAACTTCAACCTCTTAGCGTTAGGTTACTTGCATGAAACTCAACTAGACAAACATACCTATGAAAGGAGAGAACTCAGAATTGGAAAAGACCCTAAAAAATATTATCCAATCCTAGCAAATAAAAAATATTAGAAGCACAGTAGTACATCCAACTCACAACAAAAAATGATAGCAAAGTACTCCAAAAAAGTCATATAAGGTAGCATTATGGTGGATGGAACCTAAGGAGGGATATTAAGGTCAACGCAAGGGTAGACAACAATCCTAAGGTGTCACGCTAGTCATAAAAAAGTTGGACTTCAACATTTAAGGGTTTTTTAGATCAATGTTACCATGCAAGGGTCAATCACGAGTCACCACTAGTCTAAAACATCACATACAAGTAAACATGTAAGTCGACATAACATAACAAGGAAACATGACATCATACTAGGCTCATGCACATCAAGTCAGGGTTATGGTAGGTTACCAGGCCTTCTCAACTATATGTGGTCATATGTCTTATGTGTATCATGCAAAGATTGGAAGCTCATAATAATCATCATTGGATAAGGAATCTCATGTGGTCATCTTATAATCCTCAGGTTAACACAGCAAGGGGTGGCCATCCCCTTGAGGATAACCATAGTCCTTGGAATATGTCACACATATTCAAAAATAATTTATGCAACAAAGTGAACAAACAATTTTCATATATATTTTAAAAAGCAGAAATATAGTTATATTAATTGTTTTAATCAACACAATACTATCAAACAAAGAGCTTCAATAATCATGAAAGTACTGAAAACAAAAAACAATAATAAAATTAGTAATATCATTTAAACATAATCTTCGTATCTTTCAACTTTATCACTCTCCCATGATCCTTGTGCTAAATTGAGTCCCTAAGATGCACAGTAACAATACTACAAAATAAAATTCAAGACTAGTAAAATAATCGAAACTTAGTATTGAAAGATGTTGGTTTAGACCTTCCTGATACTCAGACACCTTTAATATCAGACATTGTCTTTCAAGAAACAAGTGACCAAGGAACAAGATCATACCTTGAGAGAGAGAGGATTTAAGGTAAGCACATATCTCAGAAGGATATAACAAAACAGTCCAAGAAGAGGGTTGCAGACAACAAGTGAAGGATAACTTAATTCAAGGTGTTGCATTTTATTGTTGGTATAAATTTCTATATGTTTAGTTTCAATTTTAGAGTTTAATTGCGCAAGTTGTTCTTAATTGATGTTTCCAATAGAGTTTTTTCCAGCAATTAAAACTGTTATAGCTCATTAACATGGAAAAAAGTTAAACTCATCCCTTTGCATGGAAAAAATATTCATGTGGAACAATTCTCAATTTGTATTTTTCCGCTTTGAATGATGAAAATTTCTCTAAGGCATACCTATTAGAAAACGAAGAGATGGGATGATATGTAGAAGAAGTCTTCATGGAGTTGGTAGTATAGGAGGGGGCTTCGGTTATTGTGTGTAAGTCTCTATAGGGAATGAAGTACTGAGGTGAAGGAAGGATAAGAATTGTACAATTGATTCTAATTTTTTGAAATAATACACCAACATAAGCAATTTCTAATGTAACAAGACTTTCAATATGTGATTACCTCCAAAATTCATACTAATACTTCTCAAAAATGTGATGCCACAGGATGGAAACAGAGTTTTATGGATAACATTATTCCAACCCCTCAAATTCACAACAAATTATAAATTAACACCCCACATAATGATAGGAATTGGAAGAACATACTATAATTGGAAAAACATACTATAGTGTAACTCTCGAGTAATGCACCTTACCTATTGATGTATTCTTGAGAGATGTGCCCTCATGCATAAGAACCTCTCTCACACAAGTGTGTCATACCTCCTCAAACTCCAAGAACTCAAACAGTAAAAGGATAATGGAAAATGGATTCAAAGCAATAAGGGATGGTTTCTCAATCAAACTAGGATATCCTATCGTCATCTTGAACTTCTCCTTTTCTAGGGTCTTCGATAATATGTTGGCCACCTATGAATCTAAAGGTATATTAACATAGACTATTCTCCACTATTAAACTCTAAAATTTAAGAATCTTTAAAGTATGTGTCCCTTGTATAAGGAATACTTCACCTAGAACCTACCAAACATGGCTCTTTCCCATGAATCCCAAAATCTCTTGAAATTGGAGCAAGTCTCGTCAATTTCAACCCCCTATTTTTCAGAGAATCCTGTGCCAACAAGTCTGGACTTTGACTTTACAAACTATAAGGATCTAGAATCATCCCTCATATGTATCACTATAAGACAATAAAGTTATGTAATTTATGATCATAAGAGAAATTGAAGAATATTTTATTGACAAAATTGATAGGGAGAAGATTGAAGATGATATTTATGTGGAGACTAATGGACTTGTTATAGCCATAAAAAAGAAATAAAATAATATTGAAACCATGAGAGTTGCAAATAAAACAATCAACATGTTAGATATGAAAATATGCATCGAGGAGTAAAGTTTACAGCATTATGTTAGATGAAAAGAAGTAAGATAATTTAAACATAATTTTCATATCTTTCAAATTTAGAAATATTCCATGATCCTTGTGATAAAGTTGGTATATGAGATGCACAGTAACAATAGTATAGAATCAAATTCAAGACCAGTAAAATAATCAGAACTTAGTATCAAAAGATATTGGTTTAGACCTTCCTGATAATCGGACACATTTAGGATCAGTCCTTGTCTTTCAAGAAACAAGTCATCAAGGAATCGGAAGATACCTTGAGAGAGAGGGTTTAAGGTAAGCACAAATATCAAAAGGATATAACATAACGGTCCCAGAAGAGGGTTGCAGACAAGAAGTGAAGGATAACTTAAATCAAGGTGTTGCATTTTATTGTTAGTTTGAATTGCTATATGTTTAGTTTCAATTTTAGAGTTTAATTGTGCAAGTTGTTCACAATTGATTTTTCCAACAGATTTTTCTCCAATAATTAAAACCAGTACAAGTAATTAACATGGAAAAACAATACACTCATCCCTCAGGTTTGTTTCATTCTTCTAGTTTTTTCATGATTATAAATTGTGTTTGTATTTTGTTCATGGTTTATTTTGTTGGTTATTGAATTCATCAATGATTGCAAACATGGAAAATATATTATTACAGTTTATCCACAAAAGAGAAGACTTGGAATGATCCAAGAGAAACAACTTGAACATATTTGCACTATTTTTCCTCAAGAAAGGTAAATTGTAGGTAAGTAATTAGCAGGTATATGTTTTTAGGCCTGCATCATCCACCCCTGGGTGTTGATTGGGAAAAGAAGTGGGAAACAAAGGTTTGGAATGGACTAGCAAAACTTTAAAAATTGGTCTTTAGGAACAACACCTTCAAATATTTATCATTCCACTAATGCCATATATTCCAAAGTTGAATGCGTAACCAAATTCCATGTACAGTAACAATTTTATAACTAGTGAAACTAAACAATGACAATGTACAGTAAAATAACCGCATTACATAGTCCACTTTACATTCACGTCCCAAAAATTAGTTCATGGTTCCATATCGGGCTTAGAAAAGGTGGAAACACAGTCCACGACCCACAAAGCAGTTCATGGTTCCATCCCATGGTTGAGTCACAACCTAGCCACGATTTAGCCCACAATTCAGGATAGCCCAGCAATCCAAGTTTATTTCACATTCCAAGTTTAATCAACATTCCATCCCACATCTAAGCCTCATAACTCATCTTCAGGGCACACAAATAAGCATTAGGGTTCACTTCATAGTTTAAGAAAAAACCCATCCTTCATAAAGATCTGAATAATTATAGTGTAATGAAACCCTAGCACCCAAGAAGCCCTAGCATAGCCTCCAAACATAAAGAGATCAGAGCTGGAAATATCTTAAAGGATAATTGAATAATGAGGAATACAAGGACAAAGGTAACCAACAAGGTGTTCTCTCTCAAGGTATATAATCCACATGTTCCATACAATAATTGTTTTCATCATCACCATATATGAAGTTCCTAACTAGATGAAGTGATCCTTTGGTTCTCCTACTGTTCCTAAAGGTTAAGTGTTGGTGATATCATCAAGGGGTGTCTATTCCCTTGAGAAACAACCTGACTTAACCATATAGGAGAAGAGGTCATCACACTTCATCCTCTTGGTCTACTGACCAAGATCCATAATAAAAATATAATATAATAACAATACTAAGTAACAACTTTTCTTACAAATATTTTTTTAACTAAGACAAAGCATTTAATTTCAACGTAAAAACAAGCATCGATTTTTCTGTATAATACTTATTGAACCAAGAACCATTAAATCAAAACATGTATGAGATTTTGGGTAACTAATATTTTGGGGCATGAATGAAATGAGAATATTATTAGATGTTCATTTTAGTTCACCATTATCACATAACTTCATTGCATGCAATAATGGTAATGACCATACGACATGAGCGGGGGGGGTTATCTTAGGTCCCAATGGACAAATGGAAATTTAGTACACTTGGGGACTTGGTAATGCTACAAAAAACCAAGTCGAAACTCTTGCACTCCTGCAGCGGCTATGACAACTTTGGAGAAAAGGAATATTGCAGGTCAAGGTGATAGGAGATCCACAAATCCTAATTAGTTTTATGGTTAGAAGAACCAAGTCAACTAACATTCAACTAAGACAAACCGTAATCAGAATCCAGAACATAGATATAAAATTTCACAAGATAATATTATTTCATTTGTTGCGTAAAAAAATGTTGAAGCATACCAAGTCGCTAACAGATCAGTTGGATTGGAACCTAGCTCCCTTCTCCTAAATTATCATGAACTCGGGCAGGACCCACTCCCCTGGTGGGATATCCTACTATCGTAGTGTCATTCCTGGAACATGGATTTTAAGTGCAAGGAGGTGGCTGGATGGAAATCCTTAAGACAGGAATGTGCAAAGGTGAAGCTTCACACAAGCGAAGGGGGGAACTGGAAACTGAATCACCAAGGGAGATGGAGTCGGTGTGCAGAGGTGAGCCACCTATCTAGAAATTCATTGAGAAAAAAATATCTACACAAGAGCTACAAATCATAATAGGCATGAATTGATGTGTTCCCTATGTGAGTGATGCGAAGAGGTCTTCAGACCAATCCAATTCAGGCAGGATGGCACCTATCATGAACTAAGAGTGAGTCATGAAGGAACCAAGAGATTCAAAGCATGCCACACAGATTGCACTTATCATGGAAATGGGTGACTGGATCAAGGAGATAGATTTCTCTCATAATACACATACGCATCCAACAATTGGTAATAAGGAAATATAGGGTTCGTTAATTATCTGCATACACCAATATTATTGTTCAGCATTGTGAGCACCACCAAGTGGCTTGGCTCTCTGATAATCAAACTGGAAATATGGACAACAGTGAAGTTAGTGAACTGTGATTCTCAAAGCATGCCTTGGATTCCATGGGGAACCATATGTGAAGGGACAAAGATGAAATGAACAGCAAAAGGTGCCATCTTCAGTGGTTCAAAGGAGAGATGAGGGAGCATTTCCAGCAGGTAGAAAAAGGCCTACATGAAGTCAGATTGATCCAAAGGGAGAAAGCAGCCACCTAGGAAACCCGTCACCAAGATCAGGCCCAAACCATTCAGGCACTATTGGACAGACTGACCCATGTCAAGATACAAGTTGAAACAATTTCCTTTGAATCTCGAGTACAGAAAGAAGTTGAATCCAACTAAAACTTTGTCGATGGCACTAGCTCTGGGACATCCCTAGGAAAATAATCAAGTTTTATATTTTTTTTAATCTACTATTGGGGAAATAAGTCTTCATATTTCAGAATATATCCAGTAGGAATTTAGATCTTATACTTTTTTACTACTACAAACACTACGAAGAAGACAAGATAGTATAACTAGATATAGCAATCAATTTTTAGAACTAGAAATCCTGATGTACTCTCCCAATGTGCCAGCATCTAGTTGTTTTTTTAATATGCAATACTATATGTCTTTGTTAAAAAAAAATGGTAATGACCAGTCAAATTAGAGAGTGTACTATGTGCATAGGTGAAATATATAAGTGCAATTAACAGTATATTCATAAATTTTATTCATGTCACTAGTTGGATGCTAGCTCATCATTCCTATTTCCCACTCCTCATATGCAATGTTGTACTGTCCATATACATTTGGACTCATATTCAATGTTGTATTGTTCATATACATTTGGAATGAGTAAATCATTTGGATGCAATGTCCATATCCCTTAAAAAGACAAAACTAAATATGACAGGCCTAGCTTCGTGGATGTAAAAAATCTTAACTCAAACCCAGCTATCCATCCCTAAAATCATATCAAAAACCTAAAGAGAACAACTTATTTTAATCTACAACATAGATTTACTCTGACCTATGATGTAGGGTTTTGATCAACCAATTGAGGAAAATGGATAGCATGAGAAAGGGAAAAAACATGAGGGGAGGGGTTTTAGGAAAATGTGTATAGCATGAGAAAGGGAAAAGTTGTGAGGGGACGGGTTTCAATAAAATGGATAGCGTGAGAAAGGGAAAATTTGTGAGGGGAGGGGTTTCAACTGATGCACATGGATTCAATTGACGTGAATGGTGAGGAAAAATGATGACAAACAAAGACAAAGAGATTAAAAATAGATATTTAGGGATCAGGACTCACCGATTTTTGAGTCATTGGCTCCTCTATTTCTTTTCTCATCTATGCTTCGTGTTTCTAGCTCAAAATGAGAACCATATGGGTTTCTATACTCAGCCTTCTGCTCCCATACACGACTGCAATAACCCTAGTATGCATAGATCGACTTGATGGGTCTCTTTTCTCATGGGATGGGAGATTTTAGACAAAAAATTACTTTGGTTCAGGTGATCTACACAATCGCAATAACCGAAGGTTTCATAGATCGACATGATGTGTCTCTTTTCTCACGATATGGGAGAGTTCAGACCAAAAGATGACTTTGGAGAGTTCATACCCAAAAATGACTTTTGTTCATGGGATGGGTTGGCGAATTGTGGGAATATATCCTTTGGTTTGGATGTGGGTTATAATTAGTTATAGGGTTTAATATTTATGGTCATTCATAGGATGTATGCCTTATGGGTTACGAAGGTTAGGGAATATAATCGAATATAGGATGAGAGTTTATAAGGGTCAAGTGATATAGAGGTTAAGGTTTAGTTAGATGAGGGGGTAATGGTTAAAGTGTATAGAACCAAGGGCTTATAAGTGTTAGTGGTTGTAAGGATTTTGGTTTATAGGGATTAGTGATTATACGAATTAGGGACAAATTGTTAGAGGTTATAGGGGATAGGAATTTCAAGCTTAATATTGATATGTGTGAGAATGTTTAAAGGTTATAAGGAATAGGTGTTATATTGGTGAGTATTTATAGAAGGGTGATAAGGTTATGGATTAAAGTGGATAAAATTTAGGGGCCAAGGGTAATAAAGGTTATGTTTGAATGTTATAAATAATAGTGGTTTTTTGTAGGTCATGACAATTGAAGTTTTGGAGGAAGTTTGTAAAAACGAACCTCCAAAATTTCCATTACCTCGAACATGGTCAAGGGAGGAAAACCTTAAGGTATTTTATTTATAGTGATGATGATGATCATCATAATCATCATCATCATAACAATGAAGATTATTATGATGATGAGGAGGAGGATGCTAATGAGGATGAAGATGATGATGATGATGATGATGATGATGATGCTTATGACAATGATGATGATTCTCATGATAATTATGATGATGATGATGATAACAATGGATATGATTATGATAGTGAGGATGAGGATGATGATGACAATGATGCCAATAATGATGATGATGATGATGATGATGATACTGATAATAAAAATGAATATGAAGATTATGATGATGATGATGATGATGATGATGATGAAGATGATGATTATGATGATGATGATGACTATTCAACATATCCCTATATCTATTTTTATTCTATTTTTTATAGTTATTTCACATATATCTATATTGAAATATCTCTATATTTAAAGAGTGGTGATATTATAAAAAATAAAAAATAAGTATTATTTATATATTATAAAAAATAGATGAGATATTGTTACACATCTTACTATTAAAATTTAGTTTAATTTCAAATTTGATGCATCATTTACTTATCATTATGTATAATTAAATTTTTTTATGTTATACTAATCATTTAGTAGAACCAATTAGTACCGAGTTGGATCACTAAAAATCAATTTATTTTTATCTCTTTAATTCCACATATGTTGATGATGATACTGATAATGATGGTGATTATGAGGATCATGGTGATCATGATGATGATGCCGATGATAACATTGGTGATTATGATGATAATGATTATAAAATTAATGATGATGATGGTGATGATGATTCAAACATATACAATACATAATTATTACAACCATTTTTCATATATAAATAATATATATGAGTAAATGAAAAAAAACATATGACAATGTGCAACAAATACGAACAATGAGATGTTGCATAAACAACTACCTGGAATAATCATCATATGTTCCGCCATGCACATACCAGCTCCTAGATTCCAACATTGCTACAATGTCATTGATATTCTTCTTCATCTGACTTAATTATATCTTCCAAATAACCATAGTACAATATATTTTCATATACTTCTGGATACTTGTCACTTCTAGAGGAAACATTAGTGACTTGAAAAATGCAGTTATCCCACAATTGGATGTTTTCTTCTTTGGCATCCAAATTTTTGATGCAAAAATTATGATCATTGCACCAAATAGCCTTCTGGTGTATCAACTGCATCATGGCTGACTCAGTAAATAAATATATAAGAAGAAATAAATGAAATAAATACATTGATATAAAGGTAGACAACGAAAAAAATGAGCATGGTAAATATACTTTCCTTTTCATCTTTTAAACCACATGCTAAATTAATTTCCCTTTGCATAAGCTCACTGATATATTCTTCTCGATAATGATGCACTGTTTTAATCAACTTACCCCTTCCCATGATAAGGTACCATCAAATTGTGTGCATCGTTCTATCCAATCATTCATCCAATCAATATTGTTTGCAATGTATAAATGTAGTGCATCCCACCTATGACCAACTATATGAAAAAATAACAATTAAGAATTGTAAATTAGTTATCATTAAAGGAAATTAAGTTTACCTTAAAATACTGATGGAATAATAAAAACTACATAAGTATTATATATATATATATATATGAAATTGAAAAATTAGTTGTATAATAAATTAAATCTACACCATTCAATTACCTTTCACTTTCCTTGTTCTACCTTTCCCCAATAGGACCTCCCTTTCAAATTTGTTGATGGAGTTGGCATGCCAAATACGAAGCATATTGATATTTTTGGCTAAATTTGGAAGATATTGACTAATGTACACCATGGATTGATATATCATATATCCCTGAACCATAGAACCCTCAAGATGTGTTATTTTTCTAACAAAATCCTTCAATGATTTCAGATTCATTTCCACCAACCACATTGACCTTGAGTTTACAGGTCCACACAATTCAATCTCCTCAACTTGGTGTATGAGATAGTGTTATTGGGCATTGAAAAATGTTGGAGGTAAATACTTCTGCATTTCACACATTAGATGGGGAATTTCTCTCTTCCAATATCTAATATCTTCCTTATGGATTTCTTTAGATGAAATCCAACTACAAACAATGCAAGAAAATAATAGTTATCGACAAAATTGAGGCATATATAATAAAGTTCCAAGATGTAAAACACAATATGTCAATAACCTATAGAACAAAGACAAAAAACATTTTCATGCATATAAATTGTTACCTACCTCATGTATTTAACAAGATCATATATAACTTGTTTTATGTTGTCATCAAATCTATCTGGAAGAGATAGAGGTAGAATGTAAACAATTACCTTAATGAATGTATGCTAGTCATGAGTTTTAACACCACCAAACTCACCTTTTTGTTAATATATTTTGTTTGTTCGACGAAAACCCGTCAGAAAACTTATTTTCTGAATGACCTCTTTTATAGCATTGCTTTGTTGCTCTGTCAATAACCATGGAATACTAATATTTTGGTGCCCATATCTGGAATTGGAAATAATTACACTTTGCAATGTGTGATTGGATTTTGCAATGTCACTACATTTTTTTCCAAATTTATCTTTGTTGGTCATTCCATCTAATATCCTCCATATCATTTATGTTACATTCTTCCTGATATGCATTGTATCGAACAAATGATCTATTTGTAGGTTCTCATAGTAAGGAAACCTACTGAATTGTATGGGATAACTCTTCATTCCTAGTGGAATCCCATTCATGCCTTAAACATATTCATTAAACATAAATGAAAACACAATAACAATAATTCATGACAATACCCATGGTAGAGAAAATTCAATAAAAATATAAAATTCATAATATTACATGTTTATATATGCTACATATACAATTTGCATACCTCGATGATTTCTATTATATTCCAAATTCCATTGGTGAGGTGTCATTCTTCATGGTTTTTTTCCATTCTCTTCTTTACAATTGAATTTTGTTTTCTTGGTAGTTCGATACCTATGCTTCCTAGGGAGGAAGTGCCTCTACTCATCAAACACCTCCTTTTCTAAACTTCATCAACTACAAGATTTTATCCTAGGAACACATACTGTACATGCAAATTTTCCCTTTGTTTGAATACCTACAAGATATATGTGTTACTGTTATAGCATCAAAATATTATTAATTTTAAAAAAATGCATGATACACTAGCATTTTTTAACACAAAATCCGACAGCATAGATGTCTGATTTTTGAAATATTGTTGTCAGCAATTCGACAATTCGCTTTCCTTTTAAATGTCAGTAGAATTTCAGTGGATTTCCGATAGTGAAATAAAATTGTCGGAATTTCAACATCCACCAGTCGCAACTCCGATGACAAATTTCACTACATAGATGTCGGAAATCCGACGTAGTCTCCTTCATAGAGTTCATATAAATGATGAACTAAAATCGTCGATAGTGTAGCAACTTTGTCAATTTTAATGGATATATGAAGACAAATTTCACTACATAGATGTCAAAAATCCAACAACATTTCCTTCATAGAGTTCGGATGACCGACGAATTGAATTCATCGGTAGTGTAGAAACTTTGTCGGATTTAATGGATATCTGATGATAAATTTCACTACATAGATGTCGAAAATCCGATGGCACTGTGTAAATTTATAAAAAAAAATATCCCTTTATATCCCTAACAAGAACTTGGTAAGCTTGGAGTAGGTTTTGGGATCAAAGTTGAAGGTAGAATGGTTAATAAAGATACTTCATTATTCATCCAACTTCCATCGAGACTAAGTGGTTTCCTACATGAAGAAAATGTGTCTTTCATTCATCTTTATACACATATTGAAATGTGCAATTTTATTATGTAGAAATGAGTCTACCAAATCACCTTTGGTTTTACCACCATATTTGGGGAACGAAGTGTAGGTACTAATATAGAAAGTAGAGGTAAGAACACTGTCCTAGCATTGTAAGGAACCTATGAGAGCATTGTTGATATCCTAAAAAATGTTAGAGAGATGAGATTCATCCTCATATGATGAAGATTCTCTTTGAGGACTCATTGTATGAAACAATTATGGTCAAAATGTAAACACTAAACTAGAGGATCCCTAGGTTGATGAGATGCATATGGAATGAGAAAAAATGTCCATATTTGAAAAGATGAAGTGTTGGGTGGGAAGGATACCTCCAAAAAACTAGTGCTACTACTAGAGAGTTATTAGGGATATGTTAGAATATTTTGAATTACATATATTGTGTCTATTGTGGTAGGGTTTCCTCCAAATGAATCATATATTCTATTGAGATTAAAGAGTTAGGTGGGTGTTGAAGCAATGGAACTGGAGGTTAAAAAAAGTACCTAGAAAGACATTAATTGTGTTTATTACAAGAAATATCTGGGTGGGAGTGCATACATATATGCTCCCTGTATGACATGGGAGTGCATGCGCTCTACATCTATGCTCCCTATGATTTACCCACTACCTATACACATTTTCCCAACCCCGCTCCCATTATTTCATGCCCTAGTTGTACTCTTATCTACTACGTAAGTTATACTTACTAACTTCCACATTCACAACACAAAAACACATTAATAAAGAAATGAGAGAATGGAAATGATTTCCTAAATTTATTCATCTCTTCAAGGCTTGTTGTATTTTTACATAGATCCCACATATTAATCCCTTAACTACTTTCATGAAATCCAAATACTAGAAGAAACAATAAACTAAATGCAAGCACCTCAAAAGATAAAAGAAATGATAAACAATGCATATGCAAATATCTTGAATGATAAAATATGCAACTAACCATACATAATTTATGCTACGAATTCAGAAAGTCATTGTTAAGGGTTGCATAGAGCTGGTGACCTGTCCTTGGGGAGGCATGCCCTTAAGTTCCACATCAACAATGCTATCAATATTTTCTACAATGTGGGTATAACATGTAATATTATATTTCTCTGGTATGTCCAATATGATTGAGTTATAATATTTCAATACCATGATTGCAAAAATAAATAAAACAATTGATTTCCTATCTCATCTTGATATAGAATAACAATATCAACACACATTAAATATTTACACATGGACAGAGAGTCTTCCAAATAGGATATCGATAAGGAACATAGATATGTTAGTCTATCCTAGTGCCTTAGGAGATCCTAGTAATTCCAACAATTTTATAAGTAGTACCAGTATACAGTCACATACATCATTATATGAACAGTAGTGACTGTTCAATTATATATTGACGCATGCTACAAAGTGATAGGACTTATGATTATGGTATCAATAAAGGTAAATTGATGGTGTTTTCCCTATTGAAATTTTGATGTGAATTGGATGATTTAAACAGTCATAAGTGTATACATTGAACAACAAAGACATATCCATGTCTATGACATGATAACTTCACTAAACACCTACAAACAGTTATGAAGATGAAAAGCACTAGTGTCTGCCGCAAACTGTCCAAGCTTGAATGGTAATGATGTCCTTGGAATATACAGTTTTGAGTAAGTGACATACAATATGCACAAGATGTATATAGTACAATGATTTTGGTTTGACATACAATTACAAGTCTGGCCTACATATCTTATGCTTCAACTCAAAGCACATATCCACATGCACAAGTTAATCAATGGCCTTGAAGCATAAACATAAATTCTCTAGGATACAACACCCACTCTGATATGGATCATGAACACTTCAGTGATATGTACACCATTTCTCCAATTCAATAAAAACACTTATGATACAAGGATTCACATTCTTATGACATTCACATCTCCAAAACAATGCACATCAAAATTTCAAATAAGAAATATACTCCTTGTAGTATTTCCAACCCCCATTAGTCCCTTTGATAATTAACCATCATTTATGGGATCTCCATGAATAGTGATAAGTAACAACACTTCTGCAAAAGAAATGAAATATAGATTTAAAAAAATAATATAGTTGATCTAAAGAATAGATAAAAGATGAAAAACACAAAAATGAGAGTGGCTCATCAACAAAATTTCTCTATTTTAATTAATGAAGAAAATACACTTCATATCTAAAAGGTACTCATAAGTGATTGGAACTCTGAGTATGAGATATGTGAGTTTGGAGGGTACCCTTGCAGCCCTGATTAGAAGTATTTATTCTAGATAAAGGATCTCTCCATTGTCTCTTTCTTGATTGTGTTCCTCGATACTTGAAGTCCCTCCACAACATTCAGGTCCTTATTATGAGACCAAATATTTTTTAATGATCCATTTTTCCAAACCTAAAGGGGTGGACCAATTACTTGACTTGATTGCAACTATAAATCTTAACAATTTATCGATTCTTAAGTCACAAAGCCTTGAGAAGAAGCATGATTATGATAATATTATTTCTTCTTCAGGAAAAATAAATTCATTGACTCTGTATAATATATCAAGAATAAATTTTCTTCATCTAAGACATATTTCTAAAATTGCATACTACTACAAACTTTATGGTTAATGCAATATGCATTGTCTTTTTATGGTGACACATAAACTCTTTCTTCTGCACAAATCCTATGGAAAGCTCATAACCAGGTCCCTCTCTAAGTATCAAAAAGGTTTCTACAATTATAGGATTCACTTAGATTCTAAATGGAGATAATACACATTTGTATCAACATCAATCCAACTACATCTAGGTTGTTTATATACCTTCCTATCTTTTATCATTTTTCATATCGTATTCCTTCCATCCCACTTCCAAATTATAGCATTGATGTTTGATAGAAGCACAAGAGGTGAAGCATTATCAAGTTCCAACCCAATAAGATGCTCTACCACATACTATCATAGATATACATTAATACGGATTATGCATGCACCAAGCAAACACCTCCACGCAATGGCATCTAGTTTTATTGTAATTTTGTTGATAAATTCATTTGCCTCATCCATTACTTGGAATGGATAAGAAGATCAACAATGCAAACATAGTGCTCTATTTCAGTTGTGATTTGATACAATGCACTAATGCAAAGAAAGTGGTGTTTTCCCTCATCCACTAAGCATACATGGCAGCATGCAATCAAAAGAGAAAGTAACGTGACAGGGTCTAATTTTGTGCCACTATGGTGCATTTGTTCAAATAGTTTGAGGGCTTCCATGCCACAACCATGCATGGCATATCCTGCAATTGTCACATTCCATGATGCTACAACTGGTTGATGTATATTGTCAAAAGCTTCATGTTCCTTCTCCAAGTTCCCACATTTTTCATACCCAATCAGGGCATATCCTGAAATCATTGTGGTCCATGAGACCATATTTTTGGGGGGCATTTTCAGAAATAGTTTCCAAGTTTCATCAAGATTTCCAATTTATGCATACCTTGCAACCATCGATGTCCAAGGTACCACGTCTCTTACAAGCATTTTTAGAAACACTATCATGGCATGTCAATGTGTCCATTCTGTGCATATGCTTTGATATTTTCATTCCATGATACCATGTCTTCCGTCAAAATTTTGTCAAACACAGTGGAGCAATCAACATTTTTTCAAATACATTGGAGCAGTCTCTATTTCTCCACATTTTGAGTACATGTATATTAGAGCATTATTCATAAATGCATCACTTTGAAGCAGTATTCATAACTCAGTTATTCACCCAACACTTGCATCCATTGAAAGAACCCCATTTATTTGTCTTCATATCCATTTTGTGCATGTACCCATCATTTGCATATGTTGAAAGAACCCCAGGGAGTCCTCTTCCTACCCATTTTTTGCATGAATATAATTGTTATAGTATAGGATATCATGTTTCTATTGGGTAGCTCCCACCTTGTGGATTTGAGAGAGTGGGTTGTGCTATTCATGAAACCAAAAGTATTTTCTATGTTTACTAGCTCTTCAACTCAAAACAACCTTAGCATCCTTTGTTTCTGAAATTGACAGAAGCTTATACTGCATTCATCTCGGTCAGATAATCAATTGCAAACTTCACATATAATTTAAAACTCCCTACCTTTTTAATCACACGAAAAATGCACAAGAACATAGATAAGGTATTTGAAATTTGACATTTAATTGCATAAGATGTTGAAATGTAGACAAGGTATTTGAAATTTGAAATTTAATTGCATAAGATGCCTATAACTATAGTCTTAATTTAATTTAACATTAAATAAATATTAATGGAAAATTGATTAGAGGATGAAATTAACTAGAATTATTGTGCTACTATGTTGATAATGTAGATTCCCATGGTGTTTTACTTGGATATTTGGATTTGTCATAAACATGACTCCCTATATTAGAAGTGTTTTGTGGTGATAAATTTGGTGACTATAAGTTATCATACACAACCTAATAGTAGAGTGAGAAGCTAACATGTTCAATTAAGGACTTCCCGTGAAGGTGATGTGTTATTCATGTGATTGTTGTTGTTGTTGTAGTATTGAACTATAGGAATACATTAATTTATTATCATCCATATATGAGTGTGTGTTCTAGAATGGAGGTGTTTCATTTAGGCTGCAATTCCTTTAATCCACCTATGTATGTAATTTTATGGTATAGGGATGGATAATATATTTTAGGAATGTGAGAGTGATGGTTTTGCATTCCTATTGAAAAGAATAGGTTCATGAATTAAGCATGCCATGAATATATATATATATAGAAAATGGATTGTAGTATACACTAGAAAATAATGTGATGTTCTACATATCCCTCCATGTGAAATAGAGGTAGAAAAGAGGATAGATGCATTAGAGGCTTGTGGCATATCATATTGTAAAACCATGGATCCCTTAACTAGAGAGGATGCATTAGTAATGTACAAAACATTTTCGTATAGGATAAAAAAATAGTAGTGTTTGGTCTTATAGTGGCATAAGAAAAGCAACAAAATCTTGATGAAATGGCCATCTGACCAACTAAAAACATCACATCTAGAAGCAGCAGGTAATATTTTGACACCATGAAAGGGAGCAGGCAATTTTTGTTTATGTTCTTGATTCTCATGCATTTCATGAAGAGATCAATGGTGAGAATGTCCCAACCATTCCATGGGGAAATATTTTTTGTTTATAAGTGAATTAAATGTCATCTTCTCATAAATGTAGGCCATTGAATTCTTCTTTCTTAGTTTTGGGCACAGTTAAGGACTGCCCATGTCCTCCTGTATTTTATGGGGCATAATATATAAATGTGCCAAAGAAGAGCAACAAATAATGTTTCCATCTAAAGACACTTTCCAATGAAGACTTATACGATGGTCAATCAATTAATGAGAATGATTATCATTGTACAAATTTATTGTTGTTGACATAAGTTGATAAGAGGTCCTCAAACAAGTGCTCAAATTGAACCATGACCTTTCATAAATTTGACTACAATACACTAGTCAGTATATATCCAATTTTTTCCTTTTACTCTTACTCACTAAAGATATGCAAGAAATGTTACTAGCATACTAATAGGGTTTCGATACCTAGATGGAGAATGAGAATGCTTCTAATCATAATCATAATGATTAGGGTGTTGATATGGTTGACATGTGATGGAAAACGTAGAGTTGGACCTTAATTAAACAAAATATGTAGGGTGTTTTTCATGCAAATCATAAATGGATGAAATTGTCTTAGTAAAGAGCACATGGGTTGTTGAAGTTGCTTATAGAGACGTGCCTCAATCATATAAAGAACCTGCCCCATTACTCACAAGAGCAGTGAATGACCAATCACAGCATTGCAGTAGTCTTGTCTTACAAAAAGGTTATCACCAACGGATTGAAATGCCAAATAGGACAATGCATGCCCCTAAGAATCAATGATAAAACCTTCTTCAATCCTCTACCATAGAACCATACGTTGGGGATTCTAGGGACGTAAGTCACGTGGCCTGATGGATCCCCTCATGCGGCCTCGTGGCTTTCAACATGTGAAGCCTGGGACTCTAGCTCAAGGTACAAAAGGTTTATCATTTCTGAGCCTATTAGCGGAATTGAGAGCAGAGAAGATCTACCCTCTGCATGCCGGAATACTTCACTTCAGACGTGTCGTCATGATGATTCGTGTGATGAACCCACACAGTTTTCTGGGAAAGATGGGTAAGCCGGGTGACATTAACGGTT
This sequence comes from Pseudotsuga menziesii, assembly GCA_001517045.1. NCBI lineage: Eukaryota > Viridiplantae > Streptophyta > Pinopsida > Pinales > Pinaceae > Pseudotsuga > Pseudotsuga menziesii. The sequence continues at coordinate 91,190 of LPNX011187099.1, read as the reverse complement.
TTGGGAAGGTTATAAATGTCGTAATTCTTGAGATGGGTTTTAATGTGCATAGGATACAGTTCTTTGAAGTGAATTGTGTGCTTTAGAATAATGGCATAGTTGAAGAAGCCATGGAATCAAACTCAGAGTCTGTTACTCCTTTGGTCCTGCCCCCTCCGCTGGTTGATGAACTACATGAGATATGAAGGGCGATAAACGCACAGAGGAGATTTTTGTTGCACATTTATGAAGAAGGTGGTTTCAGGTTTGACGTGGTGGAAAATGACATAATCAGGATTCGTGCGGAGCTAGATGGATCCATTTCAACTTCAGAAAAGGAAATGTTGGCCCAGCTAGCCGAGCTGGAGATTAAGTTTGAGAAGCTCTCGCTGAAGGTGGCGAAGCTAGAAGTGGATCAGAATAAGGGGAATGCGTCGACTAAGGCTATGGGCCCTCCAGGAAGGGATTCCAATTAACTCTCTTCTCTCCGGTTTTTTATCACTTCTAGTTATGTAATGTTGCTATGCTGGACTCGTTTAGTGCTATTTTGTAATTACTTTTTCCGTAGTAGCTAGAATATTCTTTAGTTTTCAGCCAGATAGTATCTGGATCATAATTATCAGATTACACCATTTTTTTCAGACTCTTTGGAAGTTGATAGGAATTTTTTGTTGTAACCACCCCAGTGGTCACACCACTAGTTATTAATATAATTTATAACAGTTTCTTAAAAAAAAAAGCTATTAACTGTTTTATGGATACCCAAAACAACCAGCTTCCAACAAAATATTATGTATAAATGAAATGACGAGACCATTTAAAATTGTTGTGTTCACTCTTTGGTTTCCATATTTTCACACAATATGCTATGAAGTTGAATTAAATTAACAATATTACAGTTGGAATTCTCTGAGTATTTGTTAGGGTTTGGTTTGGGCTAGCTCTAACCTTATTTGGCCCACATCTTGTTGGAAAACGCATGCTCCAATTCAACCAAAAAAGTAATATGAAAGGACTCCACAATTGACATGAGTGGTTGATTTACAAATTCACAAACAATTTCACACTTATCCAACATTCCCAAGTACTAGAAATTTATGCACAAGTTCCATTGCTAAGAGATTTATAAATTCCTAAATTTCTCATTGCACTCAGATACAAACAAGGGTAAGGATTACCAAAGACATTGTGCCACTCTTTTGTCTCTCTTGATCTTGAAATGTGCAATGATAGTCTCGAAATGCCTTAGGTCGGTGGTGTTGAAGTGCCTCATGGTGTTTTGATCTAAATGACCACAGGAAAATCAGGAAATGCTCTACTGTGGTTTGGAAATGTCGCATAGTGGTCTCGTCAAAATGGTTCATGGCTCATAGTGGTATCCTTGAAATGGCTTATGGTGCTCTCGAAATGGAACAAGTGCTCTCAAAATGCAGTTTAGGTTATTCTCCCCACACACAACATATATATATATATATATATATATATATATTAATTTTAATGCCTATTATTTTTATTTTTATTATTACTATTATATAAAGGATTATTTCTTTAATTCACTAAGTTTTTATAATTTGTGATTAAGAAGCTTAATAGTCCATAATGAAGATGGCTCTATGCCACTTTGCTAAGAACAATACAATTATAATAATTACATTTAATTTTTCTAAACCATATCATTTCTTGCTACAAAAAATATTTGAGGATTCAAATACTTGGCTTGGCTATTTCTAAAGGGTATATTTACTCCATTGGAAGGTTTTAAGCGATTAATAGCAATTTAAGAGTGATCATGGAATGATGTAGCAACCAATTTTTTCCTTTTAATAAAAACAACCCTTTTAGGTTGAGGTATTAACTCTATTTTACCTAGATTGGATAGGCACTAGGATGAGTCATGTTGGAATATATTAAACCCACTCACAACTTAGGATAAAATAATTAATCATTATTTGATTAATTATTCACCCACTAGCTTAATTAGTTGGCATCCACTTGCACCTTAAAGTCAATGCATGCCATCTATATCCTAGGAATGATTTATTTCTGATTCTGGGTTGATCTAGAATTAGTATACAGGACCTTACAGCAGATTCTGTTTTTTTCTGTTTTTTCCGTTTTTTCTACTTTTTCCTGCTTTTCTATGGATAAAAGCTAGTCAACTAGGAAACTAGGAGCTTTTGTCTCTAACCCATCCTCCATTACTTTTTCTCCATTTTCTAGGATTAGCATGTTATTTCCATCTCCTTGACAACTCACTCATGCTTTTGCCAACTCGTGAGGTCGTTGATAGATTTAGCAAGTGCTTTATCCACCTATGGGGGTTTGCTATATTTTGGTAAGTCAGCCTTTTTGAGCTTTATGAATTGTTTCCATACAATTCGACTTTTCCATGAGGGAAGCACTATTTATGTACACTATTATTCATAATTATTCAATGGAAGGATACACACCAATATTCATTTCTTCATTCATGTGATTCAGTGTCTTTTCTTCTCCCTAGTTTTCCTATGTATGCTTGTGAGAATTCTTAGTAGCAAGATCTATTTCCTGTGCTTCTTCTTATCATCATTGCACATAGCATTGATCTATTATTTCTACATGGTATCAGAGCTACAAGGTTGATCAATTTCTACAAAGTTGAGGAGCGCTTCCAGTCTCCTATCCCTCTTTGAAGAAGAGCTTGTCTAGCTTACAAGATTTTCTCCTAGTTTGTTTTGCACGTTGTAGAGAGTATCTCTTAGAGCATATCAACAAATTCAATATGGATTCAAAATTTCCTCTACTATCTCCTTTCAACTATGCTGATTGGAAGCCAAAGATGAGTGCATACTTGAAGAGGCAATGTCTCTTTGATGTCTCCATTGGTGCATTGAGTGAACCTAAGTCTTATGAAGAGAAGATTGATTGGCTAAATAATTGTGATAGAGCTTATGGAATTATGTGTTTGGGAATGTCTCCAAATATATATCATCTCATAGATTCTGCTGAATTTCCATTTGAGCTTTGGGAAATTTTGGACAAAGCTTTTGGTTTGCAGGAAATTGAAGATGAAGCATGGAGCGAACCTAGCATCTCCTCTTGTTCTCTCTCTCAAGATTTCTTGGCCTCTACATTCTCTGATGAATTTGATCATGATGAAGAAGTTTCTCATACAATTCATGTTGATGCTGCCCTCCTTGATTCAAATGCTTCCTCCTTCAATCAAGAAGCAAATATTGAAGAGCCATCTTTTTCTATGTCTCTTGAAGGTGATTTTTCTTCTTGTGATACTATTGATGAAAAAGAAGTAACATATGGAGCTGCTGCTGATATTGATTATGATCCTATAACCCATTCATTGTTCTCTAAATCTCCTATCTCAGATTCTGAGATCTATGTGTCAGATTCTTCACACCTTGTGCATGCCTCTCTCATTGATGGTGCACAACCCAGTGACTTCCAGGATGTTTGCTTAGCCACATAAATCCTTATTTGCATAATACCACTTACCTTACTTGATCTCATATGCTTCAGCATATCCTCCTTTTTTCTTGGCATCAATACTCAGAGCCTTCTTGAATATTGTGAACATCTCCTTATTTCCTCTTTTCATACAGAGGATCCATTACCAGTGTATTCCCATGAGTCTATTGATATGCTTATATGTGATCCTTTGGATTTTGATTTAGAAGTATATTTGCAAGTTGATATACATATAATACCGCCATCCATACCATCTACCATACCTCTGAATAATCCAAAGACTATAGAAATCCCAAGATCACTACTTGATTTCTCATTGGTCTCTTATGCAGTGATATTTATCTTACATGGTTTGAAGTCTTTCCTAACTTTGAGTGGCCTGTTATCCATGTCCTTAGTCATATATGGACTGATATTAAACATGTTTGGATCTGTTCTAAATACTTACGATTTAGATCTTATGCCCATCCATCATTCAGAATTTTACACCTATCAGTTTTCCCCAGTTGCTCATAAATTTCCTAGTCTAGCCCTATATCCTCATGGAGCCATTGAACCCTTTTTCCTTGCTGTTCCATATGTTAATATTTCTAATATATCAGAGTTTTATCAGCCTCATATCAGATCTATACAGGTGCTACATCATATTGGAAGATTGACATGTGATTCACATCACAATTTTGTAGCTATTCAGGGAATTAGGTGTGAAATAAATTGCCTTATTTTTTGTACTCTTTGGAAAGGAGTATGCACAGATCTCTTTTCCATTTCAGATTATGTTTGCAGATCAGAGTTTGATAGCAGAAAGAAGCATTTATATAATGCTCCTACTTCATCAGTTGATGAGATACAAGGAGTCTCTCCTCTTCCTTCTTGGAGGTTCTACACTCCAGCGCATGATCATGGAGTTCATGATTTCTTCAGCAAGTCCTTCATCCAGAAGCAGTTCAGTCAACTCATTAAAGTGAAGATGAAGATATGTTGAAGATATATTTCAAATTTTGTGCCTTGTCCCTATCTTGAGGGAGGATTTTCCCCATGTGGTTTTGCCTCTTTCCTTACTTTTCTGGACATAATAATTGTTAAAGGGTGACCATAGCCTTGTTTTTGGGCCCTATATGCATCCATATTTTTTTTCATACCATCATAAATTCAAACTTATAGGGGGGTGTTGGAATATATTAAACCCACTCACAACTTAGAATAAAATAATTAATCATTATTTGATTAATTATTCACCCACTAGCTTAATTAGTTGGCATCCACTTGCACCTTAAAGTCAATGCATGCCATCTATATCCTAGGAATGATTTATTTCTGATTCTAGGTTGATCTAGAATTAGTATACAGGACCTTATAGCATATTCTATTTTTTTCTGTTTTTTTCTGTTTTTTCCTACTTTTCTATGGATAAGATAAAAGCTAGTCAACTAGAAAACTGGGAGCTTTTGTTTCCAACCCATCCTCCATTAGTTTTTCTCAATTTTCTAGGATTAGCATGTTATTTCCATCTCCTTGACAACTCACTCATGCTTTTTCCAACTTGTGAGGTCCTTGATAGATTTAGCAAGTGCTTTATCCACCTATGGGGGTTTGCTATATTTTGGTAAGTCAGCCTTTTTGAGCTTTATGAGTTGTTTCCATACAATTCGACTTTCCCATGCGGGAAGCACTATTTATGTACACTATTATTCATAATTATTTAATGGAAGGATACACACCAATATTCATTTCTTCATTCATGTGATTCAGTCTCTTTTCTTCTCTCTAGTTTTCCTATGTATGCTTGTGAGAATTCTTAGTGGAAAGATCTATTTCATGTGCTTCTTCTTAGCATCATTGCACATAGCATTGATGTATTATTTCTACAAGTCCTCCATCACCTTATTTTCTTATGATATAAATTTTGTTTTGTTGATGCCAACTCTTCATATCACCTTGATCCCCCATTGTATAGATTTTGAAATCATATTCTAGGGATACCACCTTTGTGCTAGAGGAGAGTTGTCATAAAGAGAGTGAAGGTGTTGTTTTGGTGACATTGGGAAACCCCTCATGGTTCCTCTAAATTTCCTCTTGTGTTTTAGAGATTTACCACTTGAAATTAAATGATGATGATGATGATAAAAGTGATGATGTTGATGATAACAATGATGATGGTGACAATGAGGATAATAGAAATGACAATGATGACAATGAGGATGATGATGATGATGACAATGAGGATGATGATGACACTGATGGTACATGGATGATGATGATGATGATGATGATGATGATGATGATAATGATGTTGATAACAATGATGATGATGATGGTGGTGGTGGTGGTGGTGAGGATGATGAAGAAGATGATGATGATGAAGATGTTGATGAGGAAGAGAATGATGATGATGATGAATAAGATGATGATGATTATGGTGGAAGTAATGATGATGAAAAAGATGATGATGATGATGATGATGACATCGATGTGGATGATGACGATGATGATGAATATGATGATGATGATGATGATGATAATGATGATTATGGTGGTGGTAATGATGACGACAAAGATGACGATGATGATGATGATTATGATGATAATGATGATGACGATGATGATGATGATAAATACACCGATGTGGATGATGACGATGACGATGATGATGATGATGATGATGATAAAAGTGATGATGATGAAGAAGACGATGATGACGAAGATGTTGATGAGGAAGAGGGTAATGAAGATGACGACGACGACGATGATGATGATGATGATGATGATGATTATGATAATTATTATGGTGGTGGTAATGACGATGATAAATATGATGATGATGATGATGATGAATTCAACGACCTAGCCCTATCACCGATGTGAAAAATATGACAATGAGACGTCGAAATACACCAACAAGAACTCAAAAATCCTACTTTAGGGACATTGAAAATTTGACCTTAAAGACATCAAAAAATATGACCCAAAGGACATAAAAAATATGACAGGTAATTCTATCAATTCAAAAACAATTAATCAAATTTTGTAATTTTAAAGTGAAATTCGACGACACAGTATTTTTCATCAGATGTTGTCCAATTTTCTCGACGTTTTTTGGGTTCAAATATTGTTTTGATAGTTACCTTTAAAACATATAATTTTAATGCCGTGCAACAAAAATTTACATACCACAAAAATGTGTTAACGAGGGAGCGTAATGAATTGTCCATGCAAGTATTCCATGGAACTGAAATTGTTTCTTCCCTATTCCATGGAACTGGAATCATTTCTATAGCGAAGAACTTTGTGATTTCTTAGCTATTTCCACAAAATTTTGTTGCTATAGCGATGAAATATTATGTCCGTTTCTAGAGAGACGAATATTGAGGGAAAGAACATTTTTTTTCAGAATTTTTATCTGTTTATACACGAAAATTTTGATTTTAGCTTATTTGTGGAAATATTTCCTGGAAATCTTGAGCCATATTTACTAGTGTATGATGAGGACATCATGAATTCAAGGAGGGGATAATGTCACTAACCAATTTTCCCCTATCATGATTTATAAATAAAAGAAAAGAAAAGAGAATTGAAAAAAATAGTGAAAATAAATATATATAAAAAAAAAATGATATATGTAAAAAAAAAGTTTTCAAGTGAAATTAGCTTTGTAATTTTTTAAATAGTTAAAGGGTAACGAGAAAGGTCATTACTTTGTGTTATACAACCTTTCATTTTATATTTATTTGGAAGAGAAGCTAATTCCTAGGGAATGGAGGAAAGATATTGGGAGAAGTAGGTGACAAGAGTAAAAAACATTATCCATAGCTATATCTAGGTGAAGGACATTGGAAAATATACGAGATAGTATTATACTTGGGTGAAGACCATTGGAAAATATCCATTATAGTGGATCTTATTTGTTGAAGGCATTGCACTAATTTTCGCGTGGGAAAATTTCTGGAGTCAGGAGAAGTCGAGAATAAGATAAGTACTAGAATACATGTGCTATTGTTTTAAAAGAAATATTTTCAAAACAAGTTTTGTATTATGAATGATCTAATGACAATTTAACTTCTAAATGTTACATTTTTGTGTTAAATGAATACCATATAAAGATGTATATTGTGAAATTCTTCCAATTTTACTAAAATTAAATAAATTTGAATAACAAACAATTGATTAAATATCCAACTATATAAAATAAATACTAACCATCACAAATATAATATTTTTCATTTATATTAAACTCTTCGAAGAGAATCAAAATACCAAAGGGATTCCTACATGAATAATAATATTTTTTAGTTTTCCTCAAGAGAATAATGAAAAAAACACTAAACGGGAGTTTTCAAGGATTAAAAATAAGAATTTTGAAAATATAAAAAAGACCCAAATCCCAACTATACCTAATAAACTTAAATTGCAAAACAAAAATTGATTTTTCCCTCTAACTAGGTCCATGCCACTATGTAGTGAAAAAAATGTGTGGCACACACCTTTGCCACAGAAAAAGTCTGTATATGAGTTAGTTACCTAGTCAAAAGTGCATGTGCATGTGCTTATTAAATAACAATAGCATGTACACACTATTGATACCAACAATAGCTGTGTGGGCCTTTTGTTTAGCCAATAAAACTTGCAAAAACCCAAAAAATGTTTAAATAATTACATATATAGGATGTCAAGAAAAGTTTAATAAATGCATGATTATCAAATACCCTATTAGAAACTAGAAAAAAACAAAGGAATACTTTATAGAGAAGAATTCAGGGAATTCATCTTTAACAAAGTAATCATTTCTATTAGCAATAATATTTCCTAAGCAATTAGAGTCAAGACTATTCCAAATCAAGGTAGAGAGTAACAAAATTCTTTCCCTTAAACTAACTCTTCAATATTTGAAAATACTATATGATGGTGAAAATAAGAATCCACATGTTTCAGTGTTAGCATTGAAATGAGAGTTGAATATCGATTTTTATGCACCTACTCATAATTCACTAAAAGCTCCAGAATCTGCGCACTAGAAACACTACCTTTCTCAAACTCACTTGGTGATAAGAAAAGAAAACATGGAAAGAATTAATTCAAATTGACTAGTTAAGAAAGAAAACTCGGCATTATCCAAATGCAATGTAAGATTGAAACAATCATACAACAACTGCATTTGGTGGGGAGGAGACAAGAGATCTCCTTTTATTAATGAAAAATAATAGAATAGAAGTTTACCAAAAATCCCTCTACAAAAAACTTTTGTAACTGTCGTATGAGTTTCTTTGATCCGGAGCCACTAATGATGAACATTATTCACTGTTGGGTACTATGGGAAGACCCGGGTTTACTTATAATGTATCAACAACACCCCTAACTCACTGGCCCTTTCGGAAACAGACCGCAGAGCGGCCTGAAGTCTCACCCAAATTGATCTTAGATGGGTTGGCTAAAGACCCAAGTGTCCTTAACTAGGTTCTGAGGCATCCTAGTGTCTCACGGCTCTCCTTATCCAACGATATCTTTCTGCGAGCCACATTTCTCCCTTCCTCATGGAATTTGATAGGGAGAGGAATCCTATCGCATCACAGCAACTAGGACGATGGGCAAACTCTCCCCTCCGCGTTTCTCACTATCTGTGATATCTCGCACCGCAGATCCTCTGTCAGTTCGATATCGCCTTCTGTCAATGCGATATCTCCTATAGTACGGCCCAATGCGACTCTCAAGGTCCAAATGGTTTCCCACTGGGAGTAATAGCTCAGCTAACCTCCAACAAGGTGTTAAACAACCTTACAGGAACTTCATGGTTCAACACACTCACATCGCTATACTTAACTTACTGAATAAGTATACAGGAATCACTTAACAGAGTGACTATTACTGTGTGAAACAAGCACTGATAAACTCATAAGCAGACACTTGATACATTTAAACTCGCCTTTAACCTTCTATAATGATGTAACTGAATGAGAACATACAGACATTTACTAACTGATATACAACATTCATGTAACAGATAACAGATAGCAACTAAGTAAAGAACAATCATATGAAGCAGTCACATAACACACTGATTTTACATGGTTCACTTCCAGGGTAGAAGCTACGTCCACGGGAACTGGTTTATATATTATAACTTGGGAGAGTAAACACAGTTCCGCTACAACCTCATATGTAGCTGAGATCTTCTGGGTAACTCCACGCACACTGCCGAGAGCCCTTCTCTCTTAGATCTCTTCTCTTCTTATATTGCTTCTCTTACAATATACTCTTCCTCTCTCTCTCTCTCTCAATCCCTATGGATTGTTACATACATACTCTAGTAGTCAACTACTGGTTACAGTAAGATACTACAGACTGAATAACAGAACCAGAGCTCGGCTCTTCTATAATACAAAAGATCTATGAGCTAACAGATCATCTACTGACTAGCTAAATGTCTGAATAGATAACAGATTGTCCGACTAGTTGGATAGCTAACCTTTTACAATACAAAATACATCCCTTTATAGGCGGCCCGAAGGTCTTGCCATTACAACACTATGGGCATCTCCCAACAGTAACCCAAAACCCTAACTGTGACAGTCAGTCTATCTGTACTCAAACTGCCACTTTTCGTCACACCACAGCTTCCTCTAGTCTTCCACGCTGACTGTGGGTACTGGCGCCACTTCCTTTTCTGTCCTTCGTCTTCAATACCTCGGCCTCGTTGCTCCTTTTCCTTTATGAGGGTAGCTGAGCCCTCCTGTCTTCGTCACTGCCTTAAGTGCAGTGGTTGAGCTTTCTCCTCTTGGCCACTCAGGTACTGTTACCTTTGACTTACTCATTCCAAAACAATAGCTTTTCCTGTAGCTACGGAACCCTACTCCAACAGTCCCCTAACACTTACTTGTGGCTCGCCCTTAAGCCACTAACAGCTGGTTTCTCTTACTGTAGCTTCTCCTGAGTCTATCTGCGACAGATGATCAGGTCCGGCATTTAATATTCCTGGTTTTACAATGAATTCAAAATCATACTCCTGAAACAGGAGTAACCATCTACAGATTCTTCCACCTAACACTGGCTTATTGACCAAGTACTTTAAAGAGGAATGGTCAGTAAACATCTTGAATGAGGCACCCAACACGTAGTGCCGAAAATTCTGTAGAGCATACACCATAGCTAAACCTTCTCTCTCTGTAGTGGTGTAGTTCTTTTCTACAGTGGATAGCTTTCTGCTTGAGTATGCGATAGGGTGATCGATACCCCCTTCTCTTGGTTGGGTAAAGATGATCCCTAATGTGATGCCAGATGCATCCACATGTACATGAAATGGCTTGGTCCAATCTGGAAATACTAAGATGGGTGCTGTAACCATCTTCTCTTTAAGAATGTCTAGACTTTTCTGGAATTCCTCATTCCATAGGAATTTTACATCTTTCTTTAACAGCTTTTCCATAGGTGCTGTGATCTTTGCATAACCTTTGATGAATTTTCTATAGTACCCGGTGTGACCAAGTACTATCCTCAATTGCTTGACTGAGTTGGGAGCTGGAAGATTTACAATGATGGCAATCTTTGTAGGATCTACCATCAAGCCTTGTCTGCAAACAATGTGACCCAACAAAATACCAAATGGTGCACAAAATATACATTTTTTCAAGTTTAGAGAAATCTGGTACTGCCTACATTTCTCTAACATCAGTCTTAAATCTCCTATGTGCTTGTTGATTAATCCAAATACAGTCTAGTCATCAAAATAAACCTCTAGGAATTTATGGATGTATTCTTTAAATACAGCAACGACTACTCTTGAAAAGATAGCTGGTGCATTTTTAAGACCAAAGGGAATTACTGTATACTGGAATGAGCCCCATTCTATCACAAAAGTGGTCTTATATCGATCTTCTAGAAGGATTCTGATCCGGTGATAGCCTGAAAATCCATCAGTGAAGGAGTAGACCTCCTGTCCTCCCACATTGTCTAACACTTCATTAGTAAACGGTGTCAGGAATGGGTCATGAAGTGATGCATCATTGAGTTTACGCAGATTGACACAAATTCTGATTTCTCCTTTGGTTTTTTTTTCTTGCACGACCATGGGAATAACCCATTCGCTTTCCTCCACGGGCTCAATGATGCCTGCTACTAGCATCTTATCGATCTCATCCTTAACTTTTTCTTTATACCATGGATTTAATTTGTATGGACATTGTTTGACTGGCCTAGCATCCTCTTTCAATGGTATCCTCATTACTCCCAGATCTCCTACTATTCCCTTCATTTCTGTGAACTTAGTGGGGAATAAGTCCTGATAGTCGTGTAACATATCTGCAACGTGTGCTACCATTTCATCATCCCAATAGTCTCCAATAGAAGCAAACTTTGGTTCTGTGTCTGTGCCAATATTGATCTTTTTAATCTTGACGGGGTCTGTGATAGCTGGAATCTGTAGCTTTGGTCCATCAACATCGCGAGTCCCTTCTGACTCTGGAATCTTGATGCTGTGAGGATCCTCATCCTCATCCTCTGGTTCTACTGTGAAGTTATAACACTCGAGCGCATCTTCTAACTGTATGGCCCACTCGGGTTGAGTATGTACTGATAGGGTACAGTCCTCAAATATCTTAGTATTTATGACGTCTAGAGCCTGATCAATACTTGGATACTCAGATTCAAAAGCGAAAGTGAGTTCAAAGCTGTCTATCATAAGTGGCCATGTAATGGTTCCTCTGCGCAACTTGGTCTCAGTGTACCAGTTCTTTGGAATTTGGTCTAAAGTGTGAATGAATAGGTGAACCCATTCATCCTTTGGAATGTCCGACCAATTCTGTTCACACATTTTAATATGTGACCTGGGGTCACTTTCTCCTGTGTACCTCTGCTGTAGATACTCCTTGTCATTAGAAAACCTGATCGCCATCAATTTCTTGAAGTCATCCCATGATGGGATATGTTCTCTATGTGCATGCCACCATCTTCCAGGTGTGGCTCTTACTGCAAGGTCAATGACTGACATCCTCTGCTCCTGAGGAATTTCATGTTCAAACTGCTCTAAAAATTCATTGACATCTCCTAAGCCATCAAACGATGGAGTATCCTTAATCTCTGCGCCAATCCATCGCAGTGACTTAGTCATAAATGCACATCTGCAAGCTGAGACTTCGTAAAGTCTGTTCTGCTAATTCTCTAGACCAACATCCGAGTCTGATGCGCATGAGTTGTCGCATCGCCAACTAATGTTTCCTTCTGTGGTTGGATTGATGTAGTCGCTCTGATTGGTCGTCATCTGATAGAGGCTCTCCATATTACGTGCCTCATCCTCTGCTCGGATAGGTTCAATATATCTGGGACCCTGAAAAGGATCCAATGGTGCGATGACCCGAATCTGATTGTCCTCGAAGGTCATCTGTCTTTTCTTTAAATCGATAATAGCCATGTTATCAATTGCCCATTCAATACCTAGTAGAGCTGGATATGGTCTACTATCGCCAATGATCTCTATAACTTCAAAGTCTACAAAGCTGCGAACTCCGTCAATGTCAATTGGCACCTACGGTAATAGACCCAGTGGCGATACCCACTACTGATTGGCTAGTCTCAGATGGATAGGTGATCTGGCTAACTTAGGGCTACCCATCTGTTCCCATGTCTGCTTAGTCAGAAAATTTACCTCTGATCCTAAATCTAGGATTACCTCATCCATTTCGAATTCTCCGACTTGTGTTGTGAGTCGCATCTCTCTTCCTGTTCTTGTATGTTCCATAATGTTATGAACAGCACGTTGCGCACTGCTCATGGAAGAGGATGGCTGACACTAATCTATGATGCGTTGAAGCTCTCTGATAGCTTTCTCATTTCTCATGAGTTTTAAGCAACTCCGCAGGAAGGATTGTACACTTCATGTCGACTCATCCTCGTCGCACCTTCCCGATGTGGTAGCCTGCGATATCTGTACAGGGCTAACGCCACATGGTGTTTGCTGCGGTATGCCCCTAGACTACTGTACCTATGATACTGATTGCGTAGGGTCATTAAAGAAAGTTTTAGCTTCCTGAAATGTTTCTTTATTCTTCTGCAGGTCGAGTGGTGTTGATTTAGTAGTGGCTTTGCGCACCCACTCCGGACCTATGTTCTTTTCAGTATCCGGAAATGTCCCACTGGTGGAAGCACCGCTGTGAGTCACAATGTTGACTCTTAGTTCTGGTTCCTTCTTCTCAGCAGCAATAAGTTGAATGTTCTGGTGTACTGCTGGCTTAGGTTCCCTGATCTTGGCTATCAAGGTAGGACATTCTTCTATAGCGTGATCATAATATTTGCAATAATTACATGTGGTAGTAGGGCTCTGACAGTCCCTAGCATAATGTCCTACAACTCCGCAGTTGTAACAAGTGATCGGTCCATGACCACGGCCAAAGCCTTCACCACGACCAAAGCCTCCTATACGGCCTCGTCCTCTGAATCCTCCTCCACAGCCAACATGAGTTGGTTCATGCTATGGTCCTGCTGCTGGACCTGGTGTCTCTGATTGGACTCTGTACAAGTCATGATTTCTCTCGACCATGAGATCATAAGCTCTACAATTATGTTCATCATGTCCTACAGACTTACAGAAGTTACAGTATAAGTTCTTAGGTGTATGTACATACTTCTGAAGTAAAGGGCATTGCTAAGGTGGATGTCCTCTTGTTCTACATAGTTCACACCATGTCCCTTACGTCTGTGCTACGGGGTTAGGAGCCCCACTTGCTATATATTCAAAAAATACTGGACAGTTATCTTTAGTATGGCCTTGTGCTTTACACTTTATACACCATATTTCTTGTGTAATCTCTTTTCCTTTCTTAATCTCATGCATCTGTAAGGTGAGATTAGCTAACTAGTTCTGTAGGTTTGTCATACCTGTACTGGTCTCAACTAGAGGTGATGCCTCTAGTTTCATTGCCATCTCCAACACGTCATCCCGCGTCTGGAGTTTCTGCTGCATTAGTGGAAGTCTGATATGGGGGAGTAGTGCTGCAATAAACCATTCCTTATGCTGCTCCGGCGCAAACTCAAAGCTAACTTGGTCTATGAGAGCTTTGAATTTCTGATCAAAGTCCCATACTGACTCTGTAGGTGATTGTTTAATGTCTTTGAGCTCTGTAATGCACTGTGACTCAGACTTAGGTTTCTTAATTTCTTTGATCATGGTGGTCCTAACCTGTACGAGTGTTCTAGGTATCGTTGAGGTATACTTCATATACCATGTTAAGGCTCGTTCCCTAAGTGTGGTGACCAACTATACAAGTTTAATATTATCATCTTGGAGCCCTTTAATGGTCCACACGGCTTCACATAGAAACCAATGCTGCTCTGGGTCTTCTGCCCCTGTACCCTTAAAGGTAGGTAACTTCATATCATCCCCCATTCTATTTCTACGTGGTGGATGTTGATTTGCTGTGTGACTACCACTCGGTGGTGTAGATGTAGGTGATGTAGCGGTAGTATGTATTGTATGTGAGCTACTAGATGAAGTTCCTACGGGATTATTCTGAGTCCCGATTGATTTTTGTGGGGTGTAAGGGTGGTAAGGGATACCCCCTTCTGTTCTTTCTGTATTACTGTGACTCCGTTCTCTAGTATTGTCTGAACTATTTTCAAAGACAAAAGATCTGAAATCTACTTTATATTTCTTTCCACTACATGTACGTCTAAGTTCATCAAAATCACTCTCAAACTCTTGTGACATTACACGTACTGAACTTATACATCTGAATATACATCGAGTACTCCTTTTTCATGTAATAGCATCTTAATGAACAAATTTAAAGATCTTAGGTACTTACCGCGATATCCTTTGAAGAAGTACCTCTCTGCTTCGCTGAATCTCTTTCTTTGATCGACTGCGAACTCTGTAACGAAGCCTTCCAACAAACTCGCAATCCAGAAGTCTACTGCCCACGAGATGGGATTATCAATGCTTTTCATGATCTGAATCAGCTCCGGTGTCCAGACAACGTTTCTTTTCTTCTTGAATATGTTCTGATCAATAAACTTTGATAACCAGTCGTACAACTCATTTCCATAGGTCACAAAAAATATCGTATGCAAGTCTGTGAAGATATGTTTTTGTAACCAGTCCTTTGTACTCAACGTAGGACTCTTGTTTTCTGTCACAGAAAATTCTCTTTCTGTAGACCCAACCCACTGGTTGAGCTCTTCTTTATAGGATGCCAACAGAACATTAGCTCCTTAGTTTGTTCAAAACCGGCAACGGAACCATTTGTTGGGTACTAGGGGCAGACCCGAGTTTACTTATAATGTACTAACAACACCCCTTACTCACTGGCCCTTTTGGAAATAGACCGCGGAGTGGCCTGAAGTCTCACTCGAAGTGATCTTAGATGGGTTGGCTAAAGACTCAAGTGTCCTTAACCAGGTTCTGAGGCATCCTAGTGTCTCACGGCTCTCCTTAGCTAGCGAGATCTTTTTGCGAGTCGCAGTTCTCCCTTCCTCACAGACTCTGATAGGGGGAGGACTCCTATTGCATCGCAACGACTAGGACGATGCGCAAACTCTCCCCTCCACGTTTCTCACTATCTGTGATATCTCTCACCACATCTCCTCTGTCGGTGCGATATCGCCTTATATCAATGCAATATCTCCTATAGTACGACCCAATGCAACTCTCAAGGTCCAAAGGGTTTCCCACTGGGAGGAATAGTTGAGATAACCTCCAACATGGTGTTAAACAACCTTACACAAACTTCACGGTTCAACACACTCACATCGCTATACTTAACTTACTGAATAAGTATACAGGAAGCACTTAACAAAGTGACTATTACTATGTGAAACAAGCACTGATAAACTCATAAGCAGACACTTGATACATTTAAACTCTCCTTTAACCTTCTATAATGCTGTAACTGAATGAGAACATACAGACATTTACTAACCGATATACGGCATTCATGTAATAGATAACAGATAGCAACTAAGTAAAGCACAATCACATGAAGCAGTCACATAACACACTGATTTTACGTGGTTCACTTCCAGGGTAGAAGCTACGTCCACGGGAACTGGTTTATATATTATAACTTGGGAGAGTAAACACATTTCCGCTGCAACCTCATATGCAGCTGAGATCTTCTGAGTAACTCCGCGCACACCGCCGGGAGCCCTTCTCTCTTAGATCTCTTCTCTTCTTATATTGCTTCTCTTACAATATACTCTTCCTCTCTCTCTCTCTCTCTCAATCCCTGTTGATTGTTACATACATACTCTAGGAGTCAGCTACTAGTTACAGTAAGATACTAAAGAATGAATAACAGAACCAGAGCTTGGCTCTGCTATAATACAAAAGATCTATGAGCTAATAGATCATCGACTGACTAGCTAAATGTCTGAATAGCTAATAGATTGTCTGACTAGCTGAATAGCTAACCTTTTACAATACAAAATACATCCCTTTGTAGGTGGCCTGAAGGTCTCACCATTACAAGACTGTGGGCCTCTCCCAACAGTAACCCAAAACCCTAACTGTGACAGTCGATCTATCTGTACTCGAACTGCCACTTTTCGTCACACCACAACTACCTGTAGTCTTCCAAGCTTCCCTGCGCTGATCGTGGGTACTGGCGCCACTTCCTTTTCTATCCTTCATCTTCAATACCTCGGCCTCGTTGCTCCTTTTCCTTTATGAGGGTAGTTGATCCCTCCTGTCTTCGCCGCTGCCTTAAGTGCAGTGGTTGAGCTTTCTCCTCTCGGTTGCTTAGGTACTGTTACCTTTGACTTACTCGTTCCAAAACAACAGCTTTTCCTGTAGCTGCGGGACCCTACTCCAACGCTCACTTCAAACTTATTTCTTAATAGTATGGAGAAGATAAAATGGGAGTTTGATCCTCAACATTAAAAAAGAAGATGATATTTGAAAACAACGGTTTATGAGAGCAAGGGTATCATAAAAACTTACATAAGTCATTAAGTTGTTTCTCCAACATTAGGGTAGTACCAATATCATGCCCATTATTTCCCATAATGCTTCCTTCTATACATTTTTTGAAATGATTGATGCAATTGAAGGAAATTCAACAAAGTTAAGAGGGATAAAGTACAAAAGAAACCGATTTGGGGCATGCAATTCGCATCTCTTAATTGTTTTTTTTCATAAATTTTGAGGTACACATTCCTTTTGTTGGAATATTCACCAATAATAATAGGGGGGTGAATTAGTATTGTGAACATTTTACCATTTTTAACCTTAAACACATCATGCAATATTAACCATTAACAATTGTTGGTTCCCAAGTTTTGAACCTAATACTGCATGTCGAGACAACGAAATAAATTCAGTTGTTCCTTAACATAATCGGTTAAGCAACTATGCAGCGGTACCTATTTATTGTTTTGGGAAACTCATCCTACATAAGGCTCAATTTCGTAAAGAGTTGGGGTTAAGTAATTATTTAATGAACCAGATAGTATTATGCTAGTAATATTGTTGTTGTAATTCTATCTTTGAAGTTTTGTAAGAAGTCCATTATGACTAGAAGAAGATTAAGATGAAGAGTTTAAGTGGTTGAGTTGAGTTGCATGGAGCTACCCACATTTTTCTAAAGTAATAAAATAAAGTTCATATTTCTGCCTATTTTCTGCCCAATGTCTATGTGATTGAATGTTATGGGTTTATGATAATTGTATGTTAAGTAGTTGTGTAATGGTGAATATGATGAATGCTTGAAGTAGATATAAACTAATGTTAAATAAGATGACAGTATCCCTTCATGCATAGACCTGATTCAGGCTTATGTGTAATTTCCTATGTACATCTCGAGTGAGACCTTACTCTATTCGTAGGGTATTGAAAATACATGTGCCTATGGGATTATTTATGTTGAACCTTGGGTTTGACAGACTGCATCCAATAATGGTTTCGTTGTTGATATTTGAAACCAGGTATATCAAGTGATAGTTGAGTATCCTAACCAACTAGACTATATTTTGATATCCTCTCTGAGCTCCATGTTAGGGCCACTAAGTTTCTCCCAGTCATAGAACAAGAAAATTTAGAGGTGGGAAAGAGAAGCAAAGAGGATGTCACCTCATTCATCGTACGAATCAAAGAGATCATTAGTGACTTGTATTTGATCCAAAAAAATTTCTAGGCCTTAAATAGTGACTTTCACTCTTTCAATCCATCAATCTCCACCCTAGAACCCTGAAGCACGTGGATTTGGACAAGCCACATATTAGTGTTAGGGGATTGTTGGTGCCCAAGTTTTGGAATTGATACTAGATTTAGAGACAAAATAGAAGATTCGGTTGCACCTTAATAGAATGAGTTAATAAAATATGCACCAGCACCATTTTACTATTTTGGGAGACTTAATCTACATAAGGTTCAATTTCGTATAGGATTTGGTTTAAGTAATTAGTTAATGAACCAAGTAGTATAATGCTCGTAGTATTTTTGTTGTAATTTTTTGTTTGAAGTTTTCTAGGAATTCCATTGCAACTATAAATAGATTAATATGTATAGGTTAAGTTGTTGAGCTGAGTTGCATGGAGTTACCCACATTTTCCAATGTAATAGAATAAAGTTTATGTTTTTCCTATTTTATGTGCAATGTCTATGTGATTCGATGTTATGGTTTTATGATAATTTCATGTTAAATATTTATGTAATAGTGAACATGACAAATGATTGAAGTATATATGAGTTAATGTTAAATAATGACACCATCCCTTCCTGTGCATACTTGATTTGGGTTTCTGGGTAATTTCCTATGTGCATCTTAGGTGGGACCTAACTCTGTTCGCAAGGTATTAAAAATGTCGGTTCCTATGGGGTTTTTTTAACAATTTAATTTTGAACCTCGGGTCTAATTGACTACTTCCGACAACAATTCCATTCATCATCACATAAAATCATCCATAGTTAACTAGATATTTTACATGGTAACCCAAATGGGAGAAAACCATGGAATGATTTTTTTATATAATAGCAAGATTACATTCATAGGAAGCACCAATTTCCAATATTCCCAAGGGTTTTGGGGACTTCTTCAAGTTTCACTTCATCATGGTCATGTGGACACATCATGATCACAATAGGGGAACTTCAATGGATTTAAGGGATTGCTTCATTAATGTAGAACAAATCACGTGTTATCTCATCCCATGAGGACCATGCTTAATATCTATGCCATAAGGGAACAACTTTGGAGTTGTATATGCTTATGTCAAGGTCCCTTAAAATATCTTTAAGGATTCAAACAATATCCCTTTATTACTTCCACAACATCATTATCATTACCATTTCCCTAATATCATCATAATTTACACCTTATCATTATCATGTTCACATCACCATTACCATTTCCACAACAACATCATCATTTACATATTCTCATTATCATTTTCATTTTTACATCAATAAAAACATCTCTCAACAATCTGATAAGATCATGATGTAATATCATTAACATAGATCTCCTGGACCTATTGACATCAATGACAACATTATTAAACAATATTCCCATTTTTTCTTTTATGGAAAAAAATTCAACTCTCTCTCCCCCTTTGATTGTTGGAAAACTTCTCATCCTAAAACTATAAAACAAATTGAAAAGAAACGAAGGGGACAAGATTCCAAGAAGAAAATGTGTGGTCTAGAGAAACCATTTAATCACTTAAGCATAGCTCATCATGATCAAAACATCCCAATGCATAATGATAATGATAAAACATCTCAAGATGATATGTTATACAACCCATAGGGTCTCCTATTTATAGTTTCCATATAAAACCAACTTCCTAAAAATAGGAAAGATATGGTCCACAAGTAGGGGTCTTTGGTCCAAATATTTTTCATAGAATCTACAGCATCCCAAAGTTTAGTGGGATTTTGTATTTGCATTGACCACCATCGTGTCGACCATTCATTTATTTTCCCATCCCATTGTTCATTCGCTCTACCAACTCCAGTTGACTAGTCCACTAGTTGGTTTCCTTCCATCAACCGATTGTCTCTAGAATATCTAAAGGTGTGATGAACCATCAAGAATATAGGTTCCAACACCCCCTCCCTCTTAACACAACTCTCTGGAGATTCAAGAGGTGAAATTAATTGTTTTGAACTAGCCCCACCCCCTGAATTGTATATTCTTGAATCCCGAGCATAGCTCGAAGTTTTAAAAACTTAGCTTCTAATAAAGGTTTTGTAATTATATCAGCAACCTGATCATCTATCCTACAATAAATAAGAGAGACAATGTTCTCCTGTAAAAATGGTCTCAAATAATGAACATTAATTTCAACATGCTTCATCTTGCTATGAGTAATAGGATTATCAGCAACTTTAATGAATCCCTGATTATCACAGTAAATAAAAATAGAATTTGGGACAAGAAAACCAAGCTCATTGAGAAGATGACAGATCCAAACTTCCTATGTTCCTACATTGACAACACCATGATACTTGGCTTCTATAGTTGAACAAGATATGAACTTTTTTTTCTTACATGGCCAGACTAGAGGTCTAGAACTTAGATGAAACACATAGCCATAAGTATATTTTCAGTCAGTAATGTCACCACCCCAGTCGGAATCAATGTAGCTAGCGAGTGATTGTGTATTGTGAAAATTGTTGATACCATACTTATAAGTACCCTTAATATATCAAATAATTCTCTTTGCATCTTTCACATGAATTTCTCGAGGATCCTGCATGAATCTGGAAACCACACTAACAAAAAAGGAGAGTGAGTCGTCCATTGTTCATCAAATAAATAAGGCTACCAACAAACTGTTGATAAACAGTGGCGTCAACTCATGACAGTTGCAATATTTTGACAACTTCACGCCCAACTAATAAGGTGTAGTACATGACTTGCAGTCATCTAGATTGAACCATTTCAAGATATCCAAGGCATATTTAGGTTTGGAAATAAATATACCATCATCCATTTGTAAAACTTGAATGCCAAGAAAGAAATAAAAAAGGATAAGGTCGGTCATTTCAAAGATATCAACAAGTTGTTTCAATAATATTGATATTGTTTCTAGTTATGACTTAATCATAAACATACAATGCCACAATTAGAGTATCACAATGGACATGTAATACATAGATGTATTGATCATATTCACAATGTTTGAAACCAAGATTGACAAAGAAACAATAAATCTTCTCATATCAAGCACAAGGTTTCTTTTTCAAACCGTACAATGACTTTTTGAGGTGACTGAAAAGGACAGAGTCTATCAAAAATCCAGGAGGTTTCTCCATATAAATTTCTTCAATCACGTATCCATAATTTTCATGTCCATTTGGTGAAGATACCAACCAAAACAAATAGTAAGAGAAAGGATCGGTTAGATAGAATTCATGTTTGTGGCAGGAGAAATGTTTCAGTATAGTTGATGCCTTCTTGCTAAGAGAATCCATTGGAGACCAAACAATCCTTGTGGCATTCAATAACACCATCGAAGGTAAACTTGGTATTATATACCCAATGACATTTTATGACATTCTTTCCTTACAGTAGAGGAAAAAGTTCCCATGTCTGATTCTTCTTCAAGGAATAAATTTTAGTAGTCATGGAATTCTCCCATTCTATCACACCGTGGGCATCAATATATGTATCAGTATCATAGGTTTCAAGTACACATTCCATTAAAGAAAAGTTGCCACATTATTTCTGATTCTGATTTTTTTGACCAATAATCATATTTCCAGCATCTAGTCCAGCAGCTTCAATTGTATTAATATCCCACCTAGGTAAACAAGTCATCAGTGACTCAGGTCATTGATCATCAGTTGAGGAAATTGAATTGTCGACTTCAACAATCACAATAGACCGACCACCAGTCAATTTAGGAGAACTCCTCAGTCTGGTTAATACTCTAGAAATGGATACAATCAATCCTGACTCTTTAAGAATATCAAAAGGATCATTGTTCAAAAGACCAGGAGAGGAATTCAATAGCTTATTACCTGAAGTGGTCTCATAAAAAAATACACTTCGACACAATATGATATGTTGTTTGACAGGTTGAAACAACTTATGGGATTTCAAATCTTTATAGTATCCCATCATGATGCAAGCATGACTCGTTGCATCCATTTTTTTCTTGCAATCATCACTGATATGTTCCCAAGCAATGCATCGAAAGGTTCTAAAGTGTCTAACAAAGGGTTTTATACTATTCCAATTCTTAATTCGATTCGTCTCAATGGATACTTTGTTCGACAGAAGTTTCAGAATAGAGTTTGAGTAGTATATGACTTCTTAAAATATCGTTGGAATGTATTTAACATAGAGTAAGCATATAGCCATTTCTACCAAGGTTCGATTCTTCCTCTCTACGATGCCATTTACTGTGGGGTGTGAGGGACATATATCTACCAAAAAATTATATTCTACAAGGGATATCCTTCAAACTATCAGCTCACATATTCACCGCCATTATATAATATCAAGCATTTAAGGTGTCGACCACACTGCTTTTCATCCAGATCCCTAAATTCCTTGAATTTTCCAAATACTTGACTCTTATTATTCAAAAAAAAAAATCACATAAATCCATAGATATCATCAATAAATGTCACAATATACTCTACACCTGCAAGTGATGGTGTTTTCATGCAATAAAGATCAATGTGATCCATCTCTAGTTGTTCCTATGCACATTATACTTTCCTGAATCAAAGAGTGTCTAATGATGCTTCCCAAGCATAAATCCTCTACAAACTCCATCAAGTGGAATAGTATTTTGGAGACCAATAACCATATTCTGAGTTACCATCATTTTCATACTTCTAAAGTTTATATGAACAAGTCATTCATTCCAAATTTGACTTATCTCGTCAGCCTGGGTGACAAGTGTAGCCAATCCAGTCATCTAGGAATCACACAACTTATAAAGTTCATCCTTATGATCCAAAACCCAATAAGAAATAAATTTCCTAATAATCCTTATATCTGTCTCTATAAAGCAATCTGACCATAACTCAACAGTCTTCTTATATTTTTTCAGTTGAGAAACTAACAACAAATTTGCGCTCATAATAAGTATGTGATAGGCGTTGAATATATGACCATATTGACATTCGAAATCTCCATTTCCAGCGACAGTGACGGCATAGTCACCAGTGACATAATTATTCTCTTAAGGAGGACCACTTAAGGAAGATAATAGAGAAGAATTTTTATCCATGTGATGAGTACATCTAAAATCCACTATCCATTTGGTTTGATTAGTGCAGGCATGTAATTCCTATGAAGTGCTGACAAAGAAGGTGTAATTTTTAGGAGATCTATTAGTTGAATATCCGATCAAGGCACAATTATCTAGGTTCTTGACCTTTCCTTCTAAGTCCTTCATCTTCTTCCAACATTTCTTCTTAACATGTCCGACCTTTGAACAATACCAATAGGTCTTCTTCTTGTGACCCTTCTTCATCGACGACGATTATTCTTTGGTCTTCCATTTTGTAGGTTGGTTGATACATTCTGGTCGTTGATCCTACCAACCATGTTCTTTAGGATTTGGCTTGACCTTACTTCTCAACAAGTGAGATTAGTTTTTTCCACCAAGATTCCCTTCTTCAAGAAACTTTTGTAGGTTCTTGTTTAGAAAATCATAGAAAGTATCAAAGGTAAAATCCTTACCATCTTGCTTGTGTGACATCGAATTATCCCGATAGGAAGAACGAAAGACATCATATGGTGTATTCAAGTTTATCAAAACTAGCTCGATATGCTCTCCATTCTTATTATAAAAATACTTACCAAATTCGCCCAATTTCAGTTGTACCTCTGTTGAGTCTAAAATTGGTCCCTTTTTAACCATCCTTAATCACCTTTTCTGCCCTTGTTTTACACTGTTCAGCATGTCAATCAGACCTGTTTTCCTCACTTTATTCCCTAAATTGCCAAGGTAAGACTGATTATTGTTTTATCTTATTAATGCTTATGATTGTGACAATTAACGCTGTGTATCTCTCCAAATTGTGCTAATATGTTGTAATTTATGAAGATAGCATGAGATGAGTAGACTGCAGGAAAGTGGAGCTGAACAAGTCTTGAAACAAGGGGCGTTCGTGATTCAAGAGGATCCTCAATCCTTCAATCATCAATTAAGGCACATGGTTCTTATGCAACCTTCCAGACAAAGCCGTACAGAGTAGCTATAACAGAATGTGCTACGATTGGGGGATCTTCAGGATAGTTGCTCGAATATCATGGCGATCTAAGAAGATCGCCACTTCCGGGCCAGTCAACAGCTTTCTCTCATTTTCTATATTTGCACCATGCCACGCTTTGTAACAACCAGTGTTATTCAGGGCATCTGAAGATCAGAGATATTCATGGCTGCCCTTTGTAATAGGATCGGATGTTATAGTCTGTATGTATAAAAGTGAGAAGCTGTCTCGACCCAGGGGGTTGTTGGATAATAAATAATTCATTCTTGTATTGACAGTGGAAGTAATCTGTAATCATTCCTTCTTTTAATTCAAAGAGCAACCGCTGATTTAAGGGAGTTGTGCATTGTTCATCCAGCGTCTCTGTGTGAAGGTTGGGCCTGCCTTCCGCAGAGATTGCTGAGTTAAAGTAGGATTTCTGAATGCATTGTTGTGTGATGTTTTGCTGATTATATTTCCTGTGTGCACAGCAGTAGTATGTGTGGATTTGCAGTATTACATTTTCCTGAGATTGATAATTTGTACAGAATAACAGTCGACTGATTAGATAGTTTTCTTTATGCAATTCATATAATAGCTGTACACAGCTCTGTTCATCTCACAGTCTCAGATTGTCATCCCACAAATCCTTGCAATTATTTTACTGTTATAATTGTTGATTTTCATTTCTACAACTCAATTCCTTAGAATAGCTGAATTCGATCTTCCGCAATTGAATTTCTAGATTACATTCAGTTTATGTTTATGGGTTTCAAGAGCGATTAGATTGAATAGGCGAATCATTTGTTTTGGGATATGAATAGGATTTCCTTTTGATCTGCAATTGTTGTTTGAATCTGATTTCATTTCTTGATTGATACATGGTAGGAAGAAATTGAATTTATAGTGTTTAGAAGATTGGTGGGATTACACAGGTTCTGAGGGATGAACATGGTTGTTAGAGGATAAAGTGTTTAATTACAATGATCTGGTGTTTAAGCATAGACTGTGCATTTATCCTTTGAAATAAAAGACTTTCTCGGGTTGACAATAAATCTCGTATACTCTGTGTGTTGATAATAATTTATCTGCATTTAGGGTGCTCAACATTTTGGCGCCGTTGCCGGGGAAGGATAAAAATTAAACACTATCATTAGTTGCATCTGGTAATTGTTTCTAGTCAGTTTCTCTTTTTTTCTCTTTGATGAAATGATTTGGGTTGCATGAATATGAGGAGGGTAAAACGCGATCAACTCCCAACTCCCAAAATGCCACAAAATACTAACAGTGCAGGTGGCTTGGGTCGCGGTCGAGGAGCACCGTTGGGCAGAAGGACATTCATCGATGATCTTGTTGACAAAACTAATTCATCCACCAAAGCTCGTCTTCAAGAAACTCCTATCAGAAGGAATCTTGCTGATCCTAAGGTGCCAGCGTCAGGATCCACGGTGGAGAATCCACGAGCAGCTGTGACTCCCTCGAACATCCCTGCAGACGAAGACATAGCTGTTACAACCGGACCTGCTGGTAGAGGTCCGACCTACCACATCAACGGGAGGGTTGTAACTAAGGAAGAGTGGGATCAGTACCACCAGAAGTTCTTGGATCAATGGAGGAACGAAGAAAAGAAAGAGGAACAGGAGAAGGACGAAGAAAAGAACGCAGGAAGAAATGAACAGGAGAAGGACAAAGAAAAGAAAGAAGGAAGAAACGAAGAGGAGAAAACAGAAGAGGAGATGAGTAACAGACACGGGGCCGACGAGGAAGAAGTAATGGGAGAAAACTATCATCATGAAAATAGCTCCCTGCCAGAAGGAACAGTGGCTACACTGCAATTTCTGATTCAACAATCGGATGGGGCAGCTCCCATGAAAAATATCTCACCATCGGTGTTACCTCGTTTCCATGGAAAGGCGGCAGAAGACCCAGACGAATTCCTCTTTGAATTCAATATTATTTTTCGTAGCTATGATTATATCACCGATGCCCAAAAGCTAAAACTTTTTCCTGCTACCCTGAAGGACAATGCATTACGCTGGTTCATGAGCCTTGGAGGAGGAACCATTGCTAATTGGGATGCAATGAAACAATTGTTCCTAGAGAAATACCAGGAATATTGTAACACCAAAGACAAGAGAGAGGAATTATTTAAAATGGTGCAGAAGGAGGATGAAATTTTGGAGGATTTCATGGAAAGACTATTGTGCAATGTGCAGAGAGCTGGGCAGACGAACATGGGGCTGGACATACTCAAGATAATATTGCTCTATGGGATCAGGGATTATTGTCTAGACATGTTAAACCTGTTTGGTAAGGGAGATATCTCCAAAGAACCTTTTGAAAAAATTGCGGAACTGTGCAAGAGATACTCCAGGGGGTCTTCCAGGAACAATAAGCAGGACAAACGAGATAAGCTAGAACGTGACGTCTTCGACAAAACTCAAAAATCATCCAATGGAGGCGCTACCCACGCAGAGATAGGCAATCTCCTTGAAAATTTTAAAACGGAAATGATGAGCTCTATCTCTTCGGAGATCGATGTCCTGAAGGCAAAACAAAAACAAGTAGTGGAGGATCTCACATTAGGTGTGTTCTGCCCCCGATGTAGAAAGAATCATCCGCTGAGAGAATGCCCGCTTAACAAAGTAAACGTATGTCAGTTGTGTGAGCTGAACCATGACATGAAGGAATGCCCCTCACTTCCTCAACTAAAGGCCGTTCTGCAGGAATCAAACCCGGATGTGGAAGCAGCCTACTTTATTGCACAGAAGAAACCGTGGCAGCCTCGAAATCAAGGTACGCCTCCAGACTCGTTTCCATTTTTGAATAATATGGGAAATTGGAATAATAATATGGAAAATGTGAATACACAATTCCCTTCAAATTATACTCAGTGGAATTCTTCCCAACCTGCAATACAAAACTATAACTCATGGAGTCCTTGGACATAGCCACCACATCAACCCACGTCGTGGTCTCCTGGATGGAGGAATTTCCATCCTGGGAACCAGTTTCCTCAACCACCTCCACCTCAACAGTCACCATATTCTCCTCGGTTTCCCCAATTCCCTCAATTTCCTCCATATCCTCAATACCTACCTCAGCAGTCGCAGCTCCAGTTGAAAAACAATTCTATACCTAATATACTGATTCGACCTCAGCTGCCTACCCAACCTAATCCCAACCTGAATAATAAGGCAGTCCATCAATTGGAGACTGTCAATATGCCAGCCTACTCTCTTTCCTTTGTACCATGTAATGACATCCATTTACGATCTGGGAAAATTGTAGAACCTGTAATTACAGAGGATGTTTCACCCTCTGTGCATAAAGAAGAGGAGAGTTCACAGCATCCATTTGACACAAATCCTATCATTGAAGATGTTGAGCATCCCTTAGAAGGGACGGTTGAAACATCCGACGATAAAGGGACGGCTGAAACATCCAACGATAAATCTGACAATACACAGCCTTCCCAGTTGATAAAGCAACCACCATACCCCGAAATACTAATGCTACCAAGAACGGGGGGGAAACCTTAGTTTAACCTCCTCGGAGAGTTAAGGAACCTTTATGTCAAAATCCCCCTTCTTCAAGCTCTTCAAGATGTGCCCATTTACGCTAGAACAGTTTGGGACCTGTGCACTAAGAGAACAGGAAGGAAACCCAGGGATCCTCCTACGGTTCACGTCATAGGGAACTTATCTACCTTGATAACAGGAAAAGCCCCTGTGACTAAATATGATGACCCTGGCAATCCTACCATCATTGTACAGATAGGACAGACACAGATACCCAACGTGCTAGTGGATCTAGGAGCAGCAATCAATGTTATAACAATAGAGACTGTAAAAAATCTTGGGCTCACTAATCTTAGACCGACCCCTACTATTTTGGAATTAGCAGACAGATCCACCATCAGACCTGAAGGGATCCTGGACGACCTTGTCATCTCAGTAGATTCATGGGAATACCTAGCTGACTTTTTGGTATTACAACCAAAATCGCAGTTGGGGGGACACCCATTGATCCTGGGGAGACCTTGGTTGGCCACAGCTGATGCTTGCATCAGCTGTCGATCGGGGTCCATGACTATATCTGATGGTATGGATACTAAAAATCTCACCCTTTATCCTCCAGCTCGGCCAAGTCTAGAGGCTGAAACATCCCTTTGGATAGAGTAGGAGGAGGAGGAGGATGTTCAGCCACTATTAACTATAGGGAAGGCCTTAAGTTTTAAAAATGAAACAGAGGATGATACTATTAGCAATTTCATTAGTGAACCCACTTCAGTGAATAGAGAGGTCTATCAAATTCTGAACACTACCCTGGGCAAGGAAGAACAAGAAAATCTTACAGAAGAAGCCTTAGTTGGTGTCACAAACAGAATCCCGGTTTTGAAAAATTCAGAAAGTATTCCTATTGAGGTAGAGCCTGGAAGGACTTTGAATATCAATCCTAGTCTCTCCTTAGAGAAACAGAAATGCTTGATCAACCTATTGAAAGAACATAAGGGGGCGTTTTCCTAGGAGTATACAGACATGAGGGGTATTCCCTCTAATCTGTGCACCCATCACATTTATATTAAAAGTGACTCCCGGCCTGTGTGTCAACCCCAACGACGCATGAACCCCAATCTGAGGGATATAGTGAAGGAGGAAATCCAGAAACTTTTGGAAGCAGGATTTATATATCCTATTTCAGATAGTGAGTGGGTCTCTCCACTCGTAATTGTACCCAAGAAAAATGGGAAATGGAGGGTCTGTGTTGATTACAGGGAATTGAACAAAGCAACTCAAAAGGATCATTTCCCTTTGCCCTTTATTGACCAAGTATTTGATACCCTGTCAGGGAAGAAGTTCTTCTCCTTCCTAGATGGCTTTAGTGGGTACAACCAAATCCAGATTGCTCCTGAGGATCATAATAAAACCACCTTCACCTGTCCCTGGGGAACGTTTTCCTACAGAGTGCTTCCCTTTGGATTATGTAACGCACCAGCAACGTTCCAAAGAGCTGTAATTGGCATATTCTCTGAATTAGTCAATGATAGTATGGAAATATTCATGGATGATTTTACTCCCTATGGCAAGGACTTTGACGAAGCACTGGATATTTTAAAGAAGGTTTTAATTTGCTGTGAACAGACTCGGCTCTCATTAAGCACTGAAAAGTGCCATATGATGATGAGTGAGGGGGTGGTATTAGGACATTTTATCTCTGCCAATGGAATTTAGGTAGATCCTTCAAAAATCAAGGTGATAAAGAATATACCTACCCCCTCAACTCAGAAAGAGGTGAGAAGTTTCCTAGGATATGCTGGATATTATCGAAGGTTTATAGAAAATTTCTCCAAACTGGCCTCTCCCTTGTTCTCTCGGTTAACGAAGGATGCACAGTTTGTGTGGAATACAGCATGCCAGACAGCATTCGATGAGCTTAAAGCAAAGTTGTCCACAGCCCCCATCTTAAGGGGACCTAATTGGACCCTTCCCTTCCATATTTCTTCAGATGCCTTTGACACTGCCATTGGAGCAGTATTAGGATAGCAGGATGGTCAAGTACCTTATGCCATCTACTATGTAAGTAAAAAAATAGCCCCTGCTGAACTTAATTATACTGTTACTGAAAAATAATTCCTAGCTATTGTTTACTCTATCAATAAATTTCGACATTATATCACTGGGTATCCTACATTTGTGCACACTGACCACTCTGCCATTAAATATTTAATGAATAAACCTGTTATCAATGCCAGAGTGACCAGATGGCTTTTGTTGTTGCAATAATTTGATATCACCATTATAGATAAACCTGGGAAAGAAAATGTTGTTGCTGATTTTTTATCCCGTCTTACTAACAGTGATGACAGTTTTCCTGTTGAGGACTCTTTTCCAGATGAACATCTATTCGCACTTTCAGCTCATTCTCCATGGTATGCAGACGTCGCTAACTATTTGGTTGCAGGAAATCTCCCGCCATATATGTCTAAATGAGAAAAAAGAAAAATTATTCAGCGAAGTGCCAGGTTTTCTTGGCTAAATGGTCATCTCTTCTACACAGGGCCTGATCTTGAGATCAGGAGATGTGTAAGAGAAGATGAGATATTTGACATACTGAAAGCCTATCATGAGGGGCCTTGTGGAGGGCACTTTGCAGACAAAAGAACAGGGCATAAAGCACTGCGGATGGGCTACTACTGGCCGAACCTGTTCAGGGATGCTAAAAGGTATGTTCAGTCCTGTGACAGCTGCCAAAGGATGGGCCAACCTAATAAAATAGATCAGATGCCCCTATAGTCCCAACTTGTAGTTGAACCATTTGATAGATGGGCACTGGATTTCGTTGGCCCTATAAGTCCTCCTTCCAGACAGAAGGTCTACATTCTGGTTTGTACTGATTATATGACCAAGTGGGTGGAGGCTATAGCTTTGGCCAAGATAATGACCAAGCAGTGATTGATTTTCTGTACAGTGAGATATTTACCCGCTTCGGGGTACCAAAAGAAGTAGTTACCGATGGGGGGCCGCAATTCATGTCACACCAGTTTGAATCCTTGCTCCGGAAATATCATGTGCAGCACAGGGTGTATTCACCTTACCACCCCTAAGCCAATGGTTAGGTGGAAAGTACCAATAATGTTATTGAAAACATCCTTACTAAAACAGTTAAGAGCCATCGAAAAGATTGGGCTGACAGGCTTCCGGAAGCACTGTGGGAATATCGCACGACTTGGCGCGACACTACAGGTTTCTCCCCATATGATTTAGTGTATGGAAAGAGTGCCATCTTTCCAATTGAGTTTGAGATTAAAACCCTGAGGACAGCCACCGAAATGAATCTAGATGTAACAGAAGCTCAGAAGCGAAGATTGAATCAATTAAATGAATTGGACGAGAAGCGGTTAGCTGCAGTGGACCAGACTTTGTTTCTCCAGCAACAGAGATCCAAGTGGCATGACCGATTTATTAAAAAGAAAGTCTTTAGCGAGGGAGACTGGGCGTTACTCTATGACTCTAGATTCAAAAGGGATTTTAAAGGTAAATTGCGTACAAGGTGGCTAGGTCCATACTTGGTTGACAGGGTCTTTGACAATGGCACTGTCCGTCTAGTGACCATCGATGACAATCGCATACCCTTACTTGCTAATGGCCACAGACTGCGACTATATCATAAGCCTATTTCGAAATATGCATTCATTTCACAAATTGCCGTCGATCCAGAGTATCAGCTGACACCAAGGCAGGAACTTCTCTCTTCCTCTGCCAACCCTTGAACTATAAATCGCAATTTGAATCACTGTACATAAATAATTTTTTTCCTACTGTAGCGTATAATTCTTTATTTTATCTTTTGCATTTGATCTTTTTGGTTGATGTTATTTTTCAAAAAAAAATTTGCAGGGAAGTACCAGGCGAATGACCTTGAATGGGACTATCAAACGGGAGTCGTCTTCCTCTGCTTCCCTGTGTCGCTTTTTCCCTTTTTCCCCAAAATAAAATTTACCGGCGGCTGAAACAAATTTCCCGGCAGCTGAAACATATTTCCCGGCGGCTGAAACACATTTCCCAGTGGCTGAAACACATTTTCCGGCAGCTGAAACATATTTTCCGACGGCTGAAACATATTTCCCGGCGGCTGAAACACATTTCCCGACGGCTGAAACACATTTTCCGGCGGTTGAAACATATTTCCCGGCGGCTGAAACACATTTCCCAGCGGCTGAAACATCTTTCCCAGTGGCTGCAACATCTTTGCTGACGACTAGGACATATTTTTCGAGGACCGTCGAGCTTTTCCCTGGCAGCCATGATTTTTCCTGCTACCGCCACTCTTTTTCCCGACACCATGAATCATTTTTGGCGGCTGTAACATCTTCTTAATCGGCCACGATATCATGCGGGGAAACTGCAATTCCGCTCTATTTGGTGGACATTTCCAGCATTAAAGGTTGTTCTCTTGTAGCCTGCTGTGGTAACTCTTGTGTTAACGAAATAAAATTGATTCCACTATCAGATATGGCTTTGATTTATCCCACTCGTGCTGGCCAATTTGGCATAATTCCAACCCCGGCGATGCGATGGTTTTTGTTTCACTGGCGAAATTCATTTTGGCATTATCCACGTTATTATGATCAACTTAATGCCTGCGCACGAGCTCGGCTTTGCAGCGTCAGCAATCACACGTTCCACCATTCTCCATAGGCTATCCGACGCACAGTCGCACGAGGTATGGCTTTGATTTTCACGTGATTAAGTGTTGATTTGATTTAATGATATCAGTCTTGCCTTTATACGTATTACCATTATGGATTAATTAATCCATTCCCTCGTGTGACGTAAAAACACATAAGCGCCACCTTCCCCAATTTGGCATAAAAATTTCGAACATCCCTCTGTACTAAACTTTCCAAATTTGCCATTTTTTTTTCTCAACATCTTTGCTCAGCGACCTGTGCATCCTCTGCTCTGCAACCTCCATTCTCGGACCTTGTAACTCTGTAGCCAAGACTATGGGGCTTCCAGCTCGTCATGAACCTTTGAATATGCAGGAACTCAGGAACAATCCTGCGGTTTTTGCCATCTTTCAAGCCGCTGGCTGGATTGAATTTTTTGAGCGACTAAACGGATTTAATAGGGAAGCAGCTCTGCAATTTGCTTTAAACATCTGAGACACTCACTCCGAGGTATGGGGGCTGCAGATAGAAGTCTCCAAGGCCAGTATATCCAAGTTTACTTCTCTTCCACAGGTCGGACAGGCATGGTTTGGACGAGGAGTTCCCACACTGACTGCATGGGAAATGTTTTTACGAGAGGGGGAGCAAGTTCAATCATTAAGAAGAGGAATTTCCCTACATTCACTACTGCGGCCCTGGGATCAAGTTTCTATCTTTCTCAAGAATTACATCACTTGTGAAGGTAGGTACCAGACTGTTTATAATTCTGATCTACCTTTGCTTTCTCATCTCCGACATGGCATTTTATTGAACATTCCATATTATCTGCTTCATGACCTGCGCCATATGGTGACATTTGTCCAAGCTGCTAAACATCCACATGTTTCCCTCAGCCACGATGGTCTTATAAAATTAATCATTTTAAGAACCCTATCCCAGCACAATATAACCTGGGATCAATTCACAGCTCGCACCCAGGAACCTGCTCCTTCGCTGGGTGTTCCAACAGACCAGGCACACCTTCAACCACATCAGGAGGATCGGAGTCCCTCTAATGTAGTTGGGGGGGGGGATGACATTGCACCAGAAGAAGAGAAACAAGGGACACAAGCATAAACATTGGAGGAGGGTGTTGATAAAAATCCTGGGAAAAACACAGACAACAGGGTAGCTCTGCCATCAGAAGGAGAAATTGGAGCAGCATTGAATGCTGCGACAATTGAACCTGAAGATGGCAGAGCCAAGGCAATTGAAGAACATATTGAACAAGTCACTATTGAATCCTCACCTGAGTGGGAAGGAGGAACCCTAATTGAGGAGGAATGACCTGAGGAGCAGGAAAACATTCCTTTGACCTCAGCAGTGAATCCTGATATGCTAGCTCCTCAAAAGAAAACACCACAAAGGAAAGGAAAGAGACCAATTAATGAACTTAGCATAAATCCACCAATAATAAGAAAAAGAACTAAATCAAATGCAGCAGCAGAGGCATCCAGAAAAAGATGGGCAACCCTGGAGGCACAGGTTGAGTTCCCGATCCTTGTACCAAGGCCAATGGATGCTCCACAAAGGCCAGTTGAGGAAGAACCTAGCATTGAAGGACTTTTGGAAGAGAACACATTATTAAAGGAGGAATTCCAAGTACTTCAAAGGCAAGTGGAGACATGGAAGGAAACCTGCAGGAAACAAGGTGAGAAGAAAATGTATACATTGGTGGAGGCTGCAGAACAGTTGGAGGAATCAAACTCTACCGAGCCTGGAAAGGAATATGAGCGAGTGATTTGTCCTGCCTATGGAGAAATATTCAAAGAGGCAGGCCATAAGATCATACTTCACACCTGTACAACTCAGCAGTCCGAGGCCACAATAGAAAAATCTGCGAAAAAAGAAGATGCTGCTACACAAGAACTAGCATCTTTGACCATCCTTGCTGAAGCTGCCACCAATCCTGTGACAAAGGAGAAAAAGGATGAATTCAGGAATGTTGATGGAGATAAGGATTGCACTTTGAAGTCAGAATGCTCTCATGATATAGAGATGATAGAAGCTGAACCATAAGGGCAGGACATTAATGAACTAGAACAGGGGGTTGTAGCACAAGAACCAGCAACCTTGAATATACTTGTCCAATTGGCAGAGAAAGTGGGAGAAGAATATAGGATGGAGGACACTCTGGAACCTAACGAAGAGCTTTGCACTATGACTCCAGAATATCCCCATGATACAGGGCTTAGAGAAGAATTGCAACCACAGGAGGACGAAGAGGTAATCCAGGATGTTGTAACACAAGAACCAACATCCTTGGGAATTGCAGCAGGGATTCCTAAATTTCAATTAGAAGATAACCCCAGGATGGATATCATGCCCGATACATAGTGGAGTGAGGATGAACAATCATTAGCCTTAGGTGACACTGAGATCCTTGAGGAAGAGCTACATGATGGGGAAGATATCCAATCTCAGAGGCAGGAGAACAAAGAAGACACTGTTACACAAGAACCAGTGTCTGCAAAAGCAATAAATGTAGCTGCTGAAGAGAACCCAGGGGATGTTTCTACCACACAAGAACTAGCAACACAAGAATTAAATTCAGAAATGCAGGTTGACCAGGGAGAAGGCACTGTCACACAAGAACCAGTGTCTCAACAAGCCATGGATACAGCTGTGGAAGGTAAATCGGGGAATGTTGCTACCACACAAGAACCAGCAACACAGGAATTAAATTCAGAAATGCAGGTTGACCAGGGAGAAGGCACTGTCACACAAGAACCAGTGTCTCAACAAGCCATGGATACAGCTATGGAAGGTAATCCAGGGGATGTTGCTGTTACACAAGAACCAGCAACTCTCATAGAAAACTTAGATGAGCTGGAGGACACTGTCCCACAAGAAATGGTGCTTCTCTCTCTCAGGAATTTCATTGATTTGGATTCAGAGCAAGAAGAGCATAATAAAAAGGAAATTTTAAACCTCACAACAGAAGTCTCAGCCCTAATACTGGAAGTGATCAAATGGAAAAGTCAGGTGGAAGAAAACCAAAAAAAGACGATTGCTTTGAGTGTGCATAGAAGAATTATTAGAGCACTGGAAGAACAGGGGGCTGAAGAACGTATGGCACATAGAGTTCAGGTAGAGGAGCTGCAGAACAAGATGAGAGAATTGAAAAAGTTTCAATCCATGCAGAAGGAGAAGGAGCAGATGTATGCCCTATCTCGAGAACTCATGGGCACCAGGAAGCCCTCTTCCTCTTATCCAGTATTTCTCTTCGAGCAGTTTGTCTGGTTTAAATTAAAGGCTGTACAGGAAGGGAGGTTGTTCAAAATCACAACCTCAGAAAAATTTTTGGAGACATTCTTTGGAAGTAGTTGTTCCTATGACATTATACTTTCCTGAATCAAAGAGTGTCTAATGATGCTTCCCAAGCATAAATCCTCTACAAAATCCATCAAGTGGAATAGTATTTTGGAGACCAATAACCATATTCTGAGTTACCATCATTTTCATACTTCTAAAGTTTATATGACCAAGTCATTCATTCCAAATTTGACTTATCTCGTCAGCCTGGGTGACAAGTGTAGCCAATACAGTCATCTAGGAATCACACAACTTATAAAGTTCATCCTTATGATCCAAAACCCAATAAGAAATAAATTTCCTGATAATCCTTATATCTGTCTCTATAAAGCAATCTGACCATAACTCAACAGTCTTCTTATATTTTTTCAGTTGAGAAACTAACAACAAATTTGCGCTCATAATAGGTATGTGATAGGCGTTGAATATATGACCATATTGACATTCTAAATCTCCATTTCCAGTGACAGTGACGGCATAGTCGCCAGTGACATAATTATTCTCTTAAGGAGGACCACTTAAGGAAGATAATAGAGAAGAATTTTTATCCATGTGATGAGTACATCTAGAATCCACTATCCATTTGGTTTGATTAGTGCGGGAATGTAATTCCTATGAAGTGCTGACAAAGAAGGTGTAATTTTTAGGAGATCTATTAGTTGAATATCCGGTCAAGGCACAATTCTCTAGGTTCTTGACCTTTCCTTCTAAGTCCTTCATCTTCTTCCAACATTTCTTCTTAACATGTCTGACCTTTGAACAATACCAATAGGTCTTCTTCTTGTGACCCTTCTTCATCGACGACGATTATTCTTTGGTCTTCCATTTTGTAGGTTGGTTGATAAATTCTAGTCATTGATCCTACCAACCATGTTCTTTAGGATTTGGCTTGACCTTGCTTCTCAACAAGTGAGATTAGTTTTTTCCACCAAGATTCCCTTCTTCAAGAAACTTTTGTAGGTTCTTGTTTAGAAAATCATAGAAAGTATCAAAGGTAAAATCCTTACCATCTTTCTTGTGTGACATCGAATTATCCCAATAGGAAGAACGAAAGACATCATATGGTGTATTCAAGTTTATCAAAACTAGCTCGATATGCTCTCCATTCTTATTATAAAAATACTTACCAAATTCACCCAATTTCAGTTGTACCTCTGTTGAGTCTAAAATTGGTCCCTTTTTAACCATCCTTAATCACCTTTTCTGCCCTTGTTTTACACTGTTCAGCATTTCAACCAGACCTGTTTTCCTCACTTTATTCCCTAAATTGCCAAGGTAAGGCTGATTATTGTTTTATCTTATTAATGCTTATAATTGTGACAATTAAGGCTGTGTATCTCTTCAAAGTGTGTTAATATGTTTTAATTTATGAAGATAGCATGAGATGAGTAGACTACAGGAAAGTGGAGCTGAACAAGTCTTGAAACAAGGGGCGTTCATGATTCAAGAGGATCCTCAATCCTTCAATCATCAATTAAGGCACGTGGTTCTTATGCAACCTTCCAGACAAAGCCGTACAGAGTAGTTGTAACAAAATGTGCTGTGATTGGGGGATCTTCAGGATAGCTACTCGAATATCATGGCGATCTGAGAAGATCGCCACTTCCGGGCCAGTCAACAGATTTCTCTCATTTTGTATATTTGCACCATGCCACGCTTTGTAACAACCAGTGTTATTCAGGGCGCCTGAAGATCAGAGATCTTCATGGATTCCCTTTGTAATAGGATCGGATGTTATAGTCTGTATGTATAAAAGTGAGAAGCTGTCTCGACCCAGGGGGTTGTTGGATAATAAATAATTCATTCTTGTATTGACAGTGGAAGTAATATGTAATCATTCCTTCTTTTAATACAAAGAGCAACCGCTGATTTAAGGGAATTGTACATTGTTCATCCAGCGTCTCTATGTGAAGGCTGGGCCCGCCTTCCACAGAGATTGCTGAGTTAAAGTAGGATTTGTGAATGCATTGTTGTGTGATGTTTTGCTGATTATATTGCCTGTGTGTGCAGCAGTAGTATGTGTGGATTTGCAGTATTACATTTTCCTGAGATTGATAATTGGTACAGAATAACAGTCGACTGATTAGATAGTTTTCTTTATGCAATTCATATAATAGTTGTACACATCTCTGTTCATCTCACGGTCTCATATTGTCATCCCATGAATCCTTGCAATTATTTTACTGTTATAATTGTTGATTTTCATTTCTGCAACTCAATTCCTTAGAATAGCTGAATTCGATCTTCCGCAATTGAATTTCTAGATTACATTCAGTTTATGTTTATGGGTTTCAAGAGTGATTAGATTGAATAGGCAAATCATTTGTTTTGGGATATGAATAGGATTTCCTTTTGATCTGCAATTGTTGTTTGAATCTGATTTCATTTCTTGATTGATACATGGTAGGAAGAAATTGAATTTGTAGTGTTTAGAATATTGGTGGGATTACACAGGTTCTGAGGGATGAACATGGTTGTTAGAGGATAAAGTGTTTAATTACAATTATCTGGTGTTTAAGCATAGACTGTGCATTTATCCTTTGAAACAAAAGACTTTCTCGGGTTGACAATAAATCACGTATGCTTTGTGTGTTGATAATAATTTATCTGCATTTAGGGTGCTCGACAACCTCCTTGATAAGATTCATATAGTCCTCAATCCAATCAAAGGAAAGAGGTTCCAGAGAGATCAACTCTTTTTATATCTGCATTAATTCTCCTTCATTTATCTTGTTGAATAGGGTCTTCAACTTGGTCCATCTTGCATGAGGAAAGTTGATCCCACTTGTATGGAAGTGAATATCCCTCGAAATATAGGTTGTGATAAAACCCACAACTTCATCCTTCTTAACATCAACAACAAACTTGTCCTCAACACATGTCGGATCAGCAATGGCAATATTCATAAACTTCCATAGTCCTTTTCTCTTCAATAAGTTTTCTATATCTACCACCCAAATAGTGTAATTATGTCCATTGAGAATAACATGTTTTATCTTGGAATCCATCCTTCCATTCTAACATATTTGAACAAAGTCTAGGAAAAGATATAAGTCAACAAATATCCCACCTGAATTCGATCAACCCTAGATCTACCAGTACAATTTTTATACAACAAGGCTGGATAAAAAACCATCACTTTGATACCATGTTGGCAAACCTCTCATCTTGAACTATAAAACATATCAAAAATAAAAGAAGGGAACAAGATTCCAAGAAGAAAAAGTGGTGTCTAGACATAACATTTAAGAACTTAAAGAAAAATGCATTATGATCAGAACATCATAATGCATAATGAGTGTGATAAAAAAATCTTAATATGATATGTTTGACAACCCATAGGGTCTCTTATTTATAGTTTCCATATCTACCAACTTATTGAAAGCAGGTAAGGTCGGATCCACAAGCAGGGGTCTTTGGTCGAAATAGTTTATGTAGAATCTACAACGTCCCAAAATTTAGTTGGTTTTTGTGGTTGCATCAACCATTGTCATGCCAATCATTCAGTCATTTTCCCAATCAAATTTTCAATCACTTTGCCAACTGTAGCCGACTGCTCCACTAGTATCATGTTTTCCATTGACCGACTATTTCTAGAATATCCAAAGGTGTGATGAACCATCCAAACTGTAGGATCCAACATTGACATTAATGAAAAAGGGGTGAAGTAACTTTGTTCACTTACTCCCATTGGGATTATGATGGATCCCCCTATTAGTATGCTTCTTTTCTGTGACTTTATTTTGCTAAAAAATCTCTCCCCCTTGCAAAGGA
This sequence comes from Pseudotsuga menziesii, assembly GCA_001517045.1. Classification (NCBI taxonomy): domain Eukaryota; kingdom Viridiplantae; phylum Streptophyta; class Pinopsida; order Pinales; family Pinaceae; genus Pseudotsuga; species Pseudotsuga menziesii. The sequence continues at coordinate 51,315 of LPNX011187099.1, read as the reverse complement.
TAACTTTACTTGACTATAAATGCCTTCTGAGAATACCTTTCCTTGTTGACAATGCTACCACTTTGATTTTGATGACCCCCCTTTAGATTGAGACATTTCTTAAAGCTTTATGAAGTAGCTCCCCTTGTCTTCCTATATGATTTACCAATCCATTGTAAAATCCTTAATCTTTTATCCTTTCTTTGGTCTTCCTTTCCTGCTATTAACACAAAAAATTGCTCAATTAGCTCTGCATGGCCTACACCACATACAGACATCCATTTCCTAACCCTTTCCTCTAATTTTTGACCTCCATGCCTGTGTTTTAACCTTATTCTCTCTAAAAAAGGCTTTTTTCAATTAAAAAGGGTCTAAAAAACCCACAAAAGAGATAAAAGGCTCACAAAGGGGATAAAAACCCCAAAAGAGCTAAAAAACAGCAAAAGGGGGCTTAAACCCCTAAGTAGGGCCTAAAACCCTAATTAGGGTCCAAAATCCTAAATGAGAGATAAGGATAGAAAAGAAAATATAAATAAAGGGTCGAGGTCCCCATCACAACATGACATATAACTTCTGTCGTTATTATACTTGCGTGAGTGCTTTGAGAGACCATCACTTTCTAACCACTCATCCCAAGTCACCAAAAATTCGATTTTCCCCACTTGCTCCCCATTTTGTGTGTTGATATAACCTCCATACTACCCAAACCTGTGGAGAAGTGGTATCATTCTAAGTCAAGGCACGATGGCCTCCTTTCAAGTAAATCGGAAGGTATAGAAGTCTTGTTGTTTTTGCTTAGTTTTTTAGATTGTCTGTATTTATTCGTTTTTGTTATTAACAGTATGTTTTGTAGCTAGATATTCCATTGTGAACTCTACCCTTTCATCCTTTTGACGTAAGGGAGGTGCAATAGCACGTAGCCAGGTTTTTAACTCGACTACATTTTTTGCTACTCCACTGGGTCGATCCCACTATATCCTTGGTTTTTACAAGTTTTTTGCAGGTTTTCCTTCATATTCATCCCTGATCAAGCCCTCACGATGTCAATCCAAGTCCGTACGGACCTAGTACCAGTTACTTTCGACCACTATCAACCCAGCTTTTTAATTTTTCCTATTTTCGGGCCCAAATGCTAGTTTCAAGATGAAAATAGCAACCCAATCACTGCTTCAGCACTTAAACATGCAACCCAGTCGCTAGTTTATCCTTGAAAGGTGTGACTTCCCCCCCAGGGTAGTGTCACTACTATTTTTTCCCCAGAGGCAACCCAGTTGCTACTGTTTGGACTGTTTGTGTGACTCAATCATCATTGTTCAGCAGTCAGAAGCGACCTAGCTGTTTTTGAATTAGTTTTTACATTTGTTTTCCTATCTAGACAACTCATTTTCCACCATTTGACTGTCACATACTGATCTGCTGGATCTCAACTTGAGTGCATTAAAAGTTTTTAAAGAATGCGTTTACCAATTTGATTAATTCATGAAACAACATTAATAGAAATTAAATGCTTAAACAGAAATGAAAAGCAAAACTGATAACCAGATGTGGGAGAAAAAAAAACACAGAATCAGAGAGTCACAAACAAAAGTTGATAACGGAGTTCACCCCCTTCACTGGGCTACGTCTCTGGGTCCCTCTCCAATGGGTACCGATCCAATTAATCTTTTTAAAATGGTACAAAAATGGTTCTAAAATCAACTTTAACAACTGTAAACAGAATGATGTACAAAGTCTTCAAGACCTCTCTTCTGGAAATTACAATTATCCTTCAAAGGGCAAAGAAAGCTAAAATTATAACAGAGAATGTCGACTTCCCAACAACAGCATCTGGACACTTCACCACAAAACTCTCGGTGCTTCTTTTCTTTAATCTCTGCAAGATTCTCGTAACAGAGAAGCGATGCTCCGTGCTCTAAACAATCTGACCCTCCCTTCACTGTAGCCATAATCGTCTATTTAAGCGTTCAGTGGGAGGATAAGTAATGGGTTCGACTCGTCTACTACCCGTCTTTTCATATTCCATATGCTATCTTTTAATTTTCGTCGAAACATTTCAACTAGCTGTAAGTTACATTCATTTCTGTTCCGCCAAATGTCACAGTGGTTCCCAACGGTTCCATCTAATACCATATATGGTATTGCTATCCCGCCACACAATGGATATCTGTCACATTTAGAGCTATTCCAAAAGTTACATCCATTGTCACAGCATATAACTAAACTCCACAAAGGTCGCAGCATACAAATGCCACAGCAAACATGACTGCACACCCTCATCTAACCACCAGAAAAGTGCCATTTAACTATGCACAAGACTGCTAGAGGGTATACACTTGACCGTGTGGGATTTTCACGAACCATTTGAGGTTCCCCCTTGATGGCGCGCAAGACCACTAGAACGTTTCCGACTAACTGTGCAAGCATGTTACAACCCATTTTATATTACCTCTTGATGGTGCAAAAATCGCCAGATGCCAAGTCTTAACCGTAAGACTTGACCATTCGAACCACGAGATGTTATGTCGAACCGCGCACCATGCGATGTTATGTCGAATCGTGCACCATGCGATGTTATGTTGAACCGTGCACCATGCGATGTTATTTTCTTTGAACCATAGATTAATAACCATTGTACCATATTGGATCAGTGTAATTTTTGAAGATGAATAATCCACCGGATCATTCCTCCCCATTGGAGAGCTTTTGGACCACCAAAATCCTGAGTCACTCTCCAAGTAAGTGAGGGTACAGCTCCCTCACTTTTCAAATCTCCATCCATCTTGCTTTTCTAGGATGCATGCCTTTAAGCCCCACTCGAAGGTACTCAACACTCCCCCTTTGTGAAGTCCTTACATTTCTATCAAGAATAACATCATCGTGCAACTCTTTCATGTATTCAGGTTCCATATCATCAACTGAAGGAATCTGTATGTTATTTTCCTCATCCATGATCATAGGAGGCTCATACAATTTAAGATTCTCAACATTGACAACTGAATAGATGTGCATGTATGGAGGTAAATTCAAGCGAAAAGGATTAGTACCAATCTTTTCCAGAATCTCAAAAGGACCATACCTGATAAGCTTAAGCTTTTTACCTTCACCTTTCATTCTTTCTTTGGTGATATGTAACCAAACTCTGTCACCAACCTAAAATTGATGATCAGTTCGATGCTTGTCATGCCTGGCTTTGTACTTTGTCTGGCTCTTCTCCAACTGTTCCTGAAAAGTTCCTGCTACACCGCTTGGATTCTCTGAATGAATCTTAGAGCTTTATCTGCATCATGATGTCCATCCACTACATCTTTACCAAAAGAGAAGTCCATCGGTGTTTTTGGTAGATAACCAAAACAAGTTTCAAAAGGAGATCTTTTCATGGAAGAATGAACTGCATGATTGTAAGCATGATGTATATACTACAACTGCTCATCCCAAAGTTTAGGATGTTAACTACAATATCCCCTGAGCAGCTGAACCACTATTCTGTTTACTACCTCTGTTTGTCCATCGGTATGTGGATGAAAAGTTGTACTTTTATTAAGTTTAGTATCCATAAGCTCCCATAAAGTTGACCAGAATTCTCCCAAGAACCGGGAATCACGATCAGATACAATAGACATGGGTAGCCCAAAATGTACCCAAATATTCTGAAAGAATAGATGAGTTGTTTGTTCAGCAGTGATCTATTTGTTACATGGCATTAAGATACACATTTTGCTGAATATGTCCACAACAACATATAGGTAATCATGCCCTTTTCTAGACATAGGTAGTCCTCCTACAAAGTCCATAGAAATGCTTTCCCAAGGACGAGAAGAAACTGGAAGAGGTGTGTACAAACCCAATTTCCTATTGCTAGGCTTACTCATTGCACACATAACACATCCTCGTATGTATTTAGCTACAGTTTCTTGCATCTGAGGCCAATAACAGTGATTCTGCAATACTGTCAACGTTTTACTTACACCAAAATGTCCTGCAATCAATGAACTATGTGCTTCTCGGATCACATGCACTCTCTCTTTCTCTAGAATACAGAGTTTACCGAGATGATACAGGAGTTGATTATGCACATAATAGTTCTCTTCATGTTTACCATGTATCAATGATGCATATACGTTCTTAAAATCTTTATCTTCTGCATACTATTCAATGTAACTTTCATGCATTAATGAACTATTCTGAAGAATGATTGAAGCGTTTGTAGGTGGCCTCGATAACATGTCTACTATCTTATTATGAATTCCCTTTATGAGGTGAAATTGTTTCAAGAATCCCATCCATCTTAAATGCCTACTTTGTTGTACTTTAGTTTGAGATTGCAGATATTGAAGTGGCTGATGATCAGTATGTATGACTGTTTCTTTTCCCATGATATAATGTTTCCACTTCTTCACACTTTGTACTAAAGCATACAACTCTTTGTCATAAGTCGGATAGTTACTTACCGCAGTAGAGAACGTTTCTGAATGGTAACAGACTGGCTTCCTCCCTTGCATCAAAACGGCTCCCATGGAAAACCTGCTGGCATCTGTTTAGATCTCAAATGGCTGCTACAAATCTGGCAACATCAGAATTGGTGATGTGCTAATCCTTTCCTTCAAAGTGTCGAAGGCTCTCTGATGCTTTCCTCCCCACTGGAAAATTTCTTTAACGCTTGTCAACGCATGTAATGGAGCAGCAATGGAAGAAAACCTAGAAATGAATTTCCTCCAATACTGAACCACACCCAAAAAACTTCTGATTTCAGTAACGGTGTTAGGCCATGGCCAGTTTACAATGACAGCAACCTTGGCTGGGTCCACTTGCAGGTGGCCTCCACCAATAATATGGCCCAGATATACTAAAGAAGTTTTTGCAAACTCACATTTAGACATTTTTACATAAATCTTCTCCTTCCTTAGTACATCTAAAACTTTCTTCACATGTACAATGTGTTCCTCCCAGGTTTTGCTAAACACTAGGATATCATCCAGATATACAATTACAAAATCATCAATGAATGGACGAAAGACATCATTCATGACCTGCATGAAAGTAGCAGGTGGGTTACAGAGCCCGAAAGGCATCACAAGCCATTCATACAAACCCTGTTTTGTTTTAAATGTTGTTTTCCAGGCATCATTTACAGCAACACGGATTTGATGATACCCACTACGCAGATCCAATTTTGTAAAGTAAGTTGCATGTTTCAACTGATCAAGTAAATCATCAATGCAAGGAAGAGGATACCTATTTTTAATGGTGATTTTGTTAAGGTCCCTATAGTCGATGCACATCCTCCAAGACCCATCCTTCTTCGGAACCAAGAATATAGGAGAGCCACAAGGAGAAGTGCTTGGCCAGATGACCCCCTTCTCAATCAGCTCCTAAACCTGCTTCTTGATTTCCTCATTCCGCATTACAGACATCCGGTACATGGCTATGTTTGGGAGTGGCACATCCTGCTGCAAATGTATCTCATGCTGAATTTTTCTCTTTGGTGGTAACCCTTTCGGATCTTGAAATAAATCATCATACTCATAAATAACTTCAATTAGTTCATATTTATGTTTAGGATCGCATCCTTCAAAATATTTAGAGATCTCATCATTTTTCACCTTAACCATCATTAACACAAAATTCTTACTAGCATTTACCAGCCTCTTCATTTGTCCTGCAGAGACTATTGCTAGATTTGTTTTTGTCTTATGTGCTCGTACAATATCTTCCACACCATCTTTAAAAAGATGATACTTATTCTGCTCTCTATAAAAGACTGCTTTTCGGTCATACAAATATGGACTCCCAAGTACAATTCCACAAATGTCAAGCGGTACTACATCCAATTCTACCTCATCCATGAACTTTCCAGTAATTGCAAACTTTAATACAGATTTCTTTGTAACTTGCAATTGTGTATCATTAGTAACCCAACCAAGAGGATAGGGTTTTTCATGAGGCATAGTAACTGAATGCAATTTCTTAACCACTTCTTCTGATATCAGATTTACTTGTGAACCACTATCAAACAATGTATCAATCTTTGTATGATTTGCAATGACATGAACATGAAACAGTGCACTTCTATTTTTATCATTTTGCTTAGAAGTAGATGGCAGATTTGTATTTTCACTAGAACTTGATTTTGCATCAATGGGAAGTGAGATACTTTTATTCTTACCCTGGATTCCGACAGCTGTAACCTTTGTTTCATCACCTGAGTCGGATCCCAATTCTTGAATAACTGCTGCAGTAGCTTTTGCTTTGCCTTTATCTTTGTTTCCTTCATACTTCTTTGGCCTTAACTCTAGATGAAGTTTCCAACACTTAGAGACATCATGTCCCTTCTGACAATGCAAACATGTAGGATTTTCACCCTCTTTCTTAACAGTAGCCATCTTCTTTTTCCCATTATCTTTACCTTTCGATTTGCTGTCAAATTTAAATGATTTCTCCACAAAAGTATCATTAGCATGCTTACCCCTAGCTTCTAAATGTGTAGCTTGAACACATACATCATCCAAATTACTGGGGTTAAACATCAACAAAGTATGTCTCAAATAAGAATGCATGCCACCAATGTACTTAAGAAGAGTTTCCTATGTATCTAATGAAACATTCAATGCAATCGCCCTCTTTCTGAATTCATGAGTATAGTCTTGAATATTTTGTCCTTTATCTTGTCTAAACATTTTCCAACTCATGGTTAATTGTTGAATTTGTGCTAAAGGATAAAATTGCTTCCTTAATACTTCAATGAATTCATTTCAAACTGAAATAATTTTACTGTTCTTTCGAAGATCTTGTTGAATCTTGCTCTCCCACCAAGTAAGATCCATACCACTCATTCTCAAAGTGGCCAATTGAATCCTGGAAGGGTCATCAGTAATGCCCTGCACCCTGCAATATACTTCAAGCTACTTGATCCAATTGTCTAACTTTTCAGCATCTAAATCTCCATCATAAATTGGTAATTCAAATTTTACATCCAATTTGAAATAAGGCATATTAGGATTTGCATTAGCATTATGTGAATGAGAAGCATGAGAAGAAGAGAAAGTTTGATTAGTATCAGGAGGATCACCATCTCCTCCTACTCCTTTACCCTTTTCTTCCTTCTTCCTTTCTGCTTGCTCATCGAGTAGAATTTCCATCATGGCTTTCATACTGATAAAAGCCTCCAAAAACTCAGTTTCAGAGATAGCAGGTTTTTCCCGTTCTGTATGTCCTTCTTCTTCCCCTCGTGGAGAATACATGGTTCTTGAGAATGTTCTCCTTGAGCCAATCTCAAGATCTCCTTCAATTAATTCTCCTTCACCAAGCTTTAACCTGGACCTGGTAAGAATTCACAAACTTGCACAAGTAGTTAACCTGCTCTGATACCATAACATGATCCGTCGGATCTCAACTTGAGTGCATTAAAAGTTTTTAAAGAATGTGTTTACCAGTTTGCTTAATTCATGAAACAGCATTAACAGAAATTAAATGCTTAAACAGAAATGAAAAGCAAAACTAATAACCAGATGTGGGAGAAAAAAAACACAGAATCAGAGATTCACAAACAGAAGTTGATAACGGAGTTCACCCCCTTCACTGGGCTACGTCTCTGGGTCCCTCACCAATGGGTACCGATCCAATTAATCTTTTTAAAATGGTACAAAAATGGTTCTGAAATCAAATTCAGCAACTGTAGAATGTTGTACAAAGTCTTCAAGACCTCTCTTCTCGAAATTACAATTAGCCTTCAAAGGGAAAAGAAAGCTAAAATTATAACAGAGAATGTCGACTTCCAAGCAACAGCATCTGGACACTTCACCACAAAACTCTCGGTGCTTATTTTCTTTTATCTCTACAAGATTCTTGTAACAGAGAAGCGATGCTTCGTGCTCTAAACAATTTGACCCCCCCTTCACTGCAGCCAGAATTTTCTATTTAAGCGTTCAGTGGGAGGATAAGTAACGGGTTCGACTTGTCTGCTACCCGTATTTTCATATTCCATATGCTATATTTTAATTTCCGTCAAAACATTTCAAATAGCTGTACATTACATTCATTTCTGTTTTTCCAAATGTCACAGTGGTTCCCAATGGTTCCATCTAATACCATATATGGTATTGCTATCCCGCCACACAATGGATGTCCGTCAAATTTAGAGTTGTTCCAAAAGTTACATCCGTTGTCACAGCATATAACTAAACTCCACAAAGGTCATAGCATACAAATGTCGCAGCAAACGTGACCGCGCACCCTCATCTAACCGCCAGAAAAGTTTACATCCGTTGTCACAGCATATAACTAAACTCCACAAAGGTCATAGCATACAAATGTCGCAGCAAACGTGACCGCGCCCCCTCATCTAACCGCCAGAAAAGTGCCATTTAACTATGCACAAGACCGCTAGAGGGTATACACTTGACTACGCGGGATTTTCACGAACCATTTGAGGTTCCCCCTTGACGGCGTGCAAGACCGCCAGAACGTTTCCAACTAACTGGACAAGCATGTTACAACCCATTTTATATTACCTCTTTATGGTGCACAAATCGCCAGATGCCAAGTCTTAACCGTAAGACTTGACCGTTCGAACCACGAGATGTTATGTCGAACCGTGCACCATGTGATGTTATGTCGAATCGCGCACCATGCGATGTTATGTCGAACCGTACACCATGCGATGTTATGTTCTTTGAACCATATATTAATAACCATTGTACCATATTGGATCAGTGTAATTTTTGAATATGAATAATCCACTGGATCACATACAATCTTCTTGTTTTTATGTTAATTTCTGCAAGTTATATTCTATTTTTTCATTATTTAAACATTGGAAATTAATTGTCTTATTCAGCCCTTCCTCCTCTACTCATTCATCACCCTTATGGGTCTTTTGATATAAGACGAGGGGTTGAGTAAGCTTAGTAATAGGCATATGCTTTTTTCATTGCTCTTTCCCATTAAAAAAAAAGTGACCTTGGCAGCTAGAGGGAGTGGAAAATGTTGGGGGTTTCACGGCATTCACGTCCTGCCTGTTTAGCACCAAGAATTTGAGCAGTGACCTGTGGATCTATGGGTGGGATTGTTCCCACTTTGATGAGAGCCCAGCACTCCTTCTTGAACTTGAGGGATACAAAAGAAAGGTAGTCACACTACTGATTCATAACAAGTTACAGTTATTTTCCAATCATTATAGCTTGTAGTGCACTTCAGATTTGCTTTATTTTTTCCACTCTGTTTTGATCTAATCCCATTGCTTAATATTTGCAAAGAAACTAGTATTATTTGGTCATTACAGAATCAAAAAGTAAGAAGAACAATCTCATACACAAATTGCACACATTCACACCACATAATTCAACCAAACTCAATTCATGACCCTGAGCGAACCATAAAAGTAACCAATTTACTTAAATAAAATCTTGCAGTTTGAGGACATAAGTATCAACCACCGTAAATACGGGAAGTACTTGGGCTCTTCCGCAAAATGCATTGTGAGGAGTACCAAGGGAATCCCAAAGTAGCTTTACAATGAGAGGAATTGCCAAGTGAAATGGGAAATGACCCATTTTGATTGACTAGAGATACATGCGTGAGAAAAAAGCCAACGGCTTTCTTCTCAAAATCTTGGTGGTCAAGTGACCACCTATGCACCAATAGGAAGTCGTTCAAACCGAGATCCAAAATTCATTACCGATTACCACCAGAAATTAACCATTGATCGATCCACCACACTCTTCCTCATGCATTAAGGGGGATCCCCCTCAGTTTGGGTCATTAGACCATCACCGTCGAGACCATCCTCGACAAACCTGCTTGCCGTCAAAAGGTCACATGGCCTCTGATTCTTACTTGGATTCCTACTTTTCCATGTCGACCCTTTTAACTACACCGTCTAGACCCATGGTTGGTGTAAATCCCAACACCTTATTTGGAGGTATGGTTGGTAGTGGACCCACGTACATGCCTCACATCATCACCAACAACTTGGCCAGCGGTCCCAGTCCCGCTACAAATGTTGTTGTGAGACCACAACCCATTAGCGGCGGGCCCACACCAACTCATGTCGTTACCACAGTACCACCCTTCATCAATGGGGGCAGCGGCCCTTCCATGGCCATCCCGATTATCCCCATTGTGGGAATTCAAGCCCAGGTGCTCCCAGTCATGCATGGGCATCACGCCCCTGCAAAATCCGATGCCATTGTTAGTCCCTCCTACACCAACATTGGGCTTAGCCACCCATTCATGGCACACCTCAACTTTCCTAATTTGTCTAGGTCATCCAATTACCCAATCTGTCATCAACCCCACGGGCTCCTATTCCAACCAAACCCCCATCATAAATTCCAAATTTTGAAGGGAAGGTAGGTGAGTTCCCCCAAAATAACATCATGATGGTTCATCTATGGTGCTCATCAAACAACATTATGGATGATTCAATCAGACTTAAGCTATTCCAGCACACCCTCATAGGCACCATAGCCAAATGGTATATTGAGACCTCAAGCATCTTATCCGGACATCAATTCCTTATCCTTCATGTTCCTGCAATATTTCCAACTCTTGGTCTGCTATGACAAGGTCATGGAGATCCTTCTATCTTGTCCCCAAAACACCATGACCCACATAACCGAACACATCCATGAGTGGTGGGGATTCCATAGCCTGTGCAAGATTCATCTTGAGGAAATGATCTTTCTCGATTGGTTCTTAAAAACCTTGATACCACCCATATCCAAGGACATTTCCTTCGAGCATCCCCAATATAAGGAAGAGGCCATCTTGAAGGCCCAACAATTTGACTTGATTTACGCTCAGTCTAGATACATATACACCATCCTTCCAGATGCTCCCCGTGTCAGCACCTCTCGTCGTGATGCACCAGGGGCATCCCATGCGATGGATGGAATCATAGGTTTCATCTCCCAACATCCACAGTGCTATGCAACACCTCCTATGATGCCACCACACCAAAGAGATACCCCTAGTATTGTGCAACAAAACCAAGTACCCAACTACTCAAGGATGATGGCTCAGTCTAGAGCCACACCCTCTTATGCACAGCCTGCACCAACTCAACACACCCATGCACCAACTTGGCTGGCACAACCACATTTTTCCCAAATGGCTAAATTCATAGCTCCCCCATCTCCCCTGGTCTATTACACAACACCAGTGCAACAAGTGTCGGCTCCTACCCCGTCCCCTCTAGTTTCCATTGGACAGATTTTTGCTTAGCAGAACCTTCCCAACAGCCTGCCCCTCATAACCAACAAGGTCAGGGTAAGAAAAACCACGAAAGGAACCAAGGAAACAACCAACCACAAGGGGGTGTCCAACAGCCTAACCCTCCTAACAACAATGGAACTAACCAACCGGTGCAAAATACCCAATAGCCTAATGGACCCGGATGAACTGCTCCCTTACAAACTAATCATCTGTGTAAGTTATGCAATTTTTATGCTCATTATACTCATGAATTCCCGCATATGGACCGTGTCAAGCAGTTTCTCCAAAACATTGACCCATCAATGGCATCCACCTCTAGCACTCACAAAATTCCTCTCCACTTACCCCCACCCCCCCTGATGGGGCAACCAGAGCTCCACGGTTCCCCATATGACACATCGCCAACAATGCCACTGCTAAAGCCGCCATGAATTACAGCATCGTTGATGACTTGGCTCAATCACCTATAGCTATGTCCACTCTTGAGGTTCTCAAAACATGTCCACCATAGCGAAAAACATTGTTATCTAGACTTGGTGTCGTTGATCCCTTTGATTCAAGGCTGATCACATTTGATGAGGATCAAGGAGAGCCAAGAATTCCATCCACACTCGCCTTCCAGATTCTGGTCTCAATTCAGAATTTCGTCATACATCGATGTATCATCAACGAAGGGGCATCCACCTATGTCATGTCAACATTTGTCTGGAAGAAGCTCGGGTCCCCCACCCTCCAACCGTCTACCACTGCACTACGTGCCTATGACATTCACCCCACTAAATCCCAGGGCATTATTTTGCATGTCCCCATATCATTATCCGGTAAGATGGTTCTGATTGACATAGATGTGGTCAATTCTAAGCTTGATTACAACCTTATCCTTGGACGTGTTTACATGTATGTTATGAGATTTGTGGCATCCATTGTTTTCCACCTTATGATGTTCCCTCATGATGGTAAGATTGTGAGAGTGGACCAATTAACTTACCATGATCCACAAGGGTCGGCCACACTAGACAATTTCATCCCTATTATGGATAACTCCACCGATGTCACCGCCATCCCTTCCCTTTCGGTTTTTGGTCCTGAATTGTTTGTCGATACTTTTATGATGGCTTCTTTCGTGTATTTACCTCCACCACCACCAGCAAGAAAAACTACAGACTTGTGCATGCTCTCATCGAACAATGTTCCACCCAAACCCCAACCACATACGCAACCCCAAATGCAATCACCAGGGAATTACTAGGTCTCTCTCCCAGTCCATATGATTCCCTTCCTTTTCCCCCCCATCCGAAATCATGAGTAAGACTTTGATGGATAATTTGAACTTACCCAATTTTACATTGAGGACTCCTGTGTGGTACCTTGAACCACCTGCCCAACCTCTGATTCCCCAGGTTGTGTTGAATCCCATTCAACCCATTGTGGTTGAGTCATGCCCTCCTCCTGGCCCACAAAAACCTCCTTCCATGCATGCGTCAGCCCCACCTAATTCAAAGAAGGATAGTGGAAAAAACTCTAAAGCGGCATTCGAACCTCGGCAGACTCCACCATGCACCCTATGCAATATACAGGGTCACACAACCTAGAATTTTACATAAATCCCTATCCTTCACAAACATCTAGATGCCATGTATACAACAGAGAATCTGTTGGTATTCATCCTCCCAAATTAGCCAACAATCAAAAACAAGTATTTAAGGACAAACCATGCATGCATACTTTGCGGATTGTATGGCCATTATTCTCACCATTTCAAAGAATTGGCCGAATAACAAGCTGCCCTCAGTAATCTTCGGAAACATTCCCTTGAAGTCAAAATCACTGTCATTGAGGAGATCGACCCTCTAGTTTCTTCCTCGAACACCACAACCATTTACATGGTGTCTATCTCCATCGACCCTCCCATCTCTGAAACCATCGGGAATCCCTCAGATCTATCCAATTGTTGCTTCTATAATGATGAGGATATACTTGAGGCCTTGACCGCTCCTGAATACCCAGGGGGTGGCATGCACCATCGATTTTTCTTTATCCCTAGGGAACCTTCATCAACATCAGACCAATATTCAGTAGAGACCAAGGACTTCATCTACAAGCAAGGTGGATTGGTTCAAAAACCCCATTCTGGCACCTAACACCTTTGAACAAGGGAACATGACCAATATATGGCCTACCATCAAGGTCAACGTCTCAACCAAACCTGAGATTGTGGAAGATATCACACTGGGGGAATCATGCTCCTCTGAAGAAGTTACTTCCTACAAAGCACTTTTTCAAGAGTTCTGTGACATCTTTGCTTGGTCCTACACCAATATGTCAAGATTGGATCCATACATCATTGAACACCATATCGACACCTCGCCTGACGTGGCACCTATCCGTCAAAAGAAAAGTCCCATCCATCCTTCCAAAGTTGTTGTGGTAAAAGCTGAAATTGAGAAACTACGCACTGTCGGTTTCATCTACCCCATCTCATACACCACTTGGGTTTCCAACACTGTTCTTGTGAATAAAAAATAGGGCACCATCCGCATCTGTATAGACTTCCATGATTTGAATTTGGCATGTCCCAAGGACAACTTCCCAACTTCGTTTATCAACCAAATCATCAATGCATGTGCTGGACATGAGGTCTTTTCCTTCATGGATGGTTTTTCTCGATACAACCAAATTCAAATCTAGAAGGAAGATCGATATAAGACTGCGTTTACAATAGCTTGGGGCACATTTCCATATCAAGTAATTCCCTTTGGTCTAAAAAACGTTGGAGCCACTTTCTAGTGCTCCATGACATATTGCTTTCACGAAATTTTCCACATTATATTGGTTTATCTGGACAACCTTACTGCTCGGTCAAAGAAGCGTGCACAACACTTAGACGACTTGTGGCAAGTCTTCTTGCGATGTCGTAAGTAAAAAATCCTCTTGAACCCCCTCAAGTGTGTTTTTTTGTCCTAGAAGGTCATCTTCTTGGGTTCATTGTATCCCACAAAGGGATGACGGTTGACCCTCTGAAAGTTCAACCATCCTTGACCTACCCTCACCACGAACTTTGCACTAATTGCAGAGTCTCCAAGGCAAGGCCAACTTCCTTCGCTGCTTCATACTGGAATACGCGACAGAAGGCCATGGTTTCTTTTGTTTTCTTCGTACCAACGTTCCATTTTTTTGGGATTAGTAGGCACGGGATGCGTTTGACATGCTAAAACAAGATTTGTCTTCCACACAATTACTATCGGCACCTGACTTCACCCAGGACTTCATCCTCTATGTGTCGGCCTGTGAAAATTCCATCACGGGAGTGTTGGTCTAGGAAGACAATGCTCGTCAAGAGCACATGATCTACTACGTTGGTCAGAAGTTGACCGATCCCCCCTGCAATATTCGACTGAAGAGAATATGGCCCTCGCTGTCGTATTCTCGGTCCAAAATTTGCGCCCTTACATTATCACAACCATACTCGAGTGGTGGCTGATTCAAATCCTATGCAGTACCTCTTAAGTCGTCACCTCCTACAAGGTCGCGCGGCCAAGTGGGTAGTCATCCTATAGGATTTCAACTTGGAATTTGTTGCCCCAAAAAGCATTAAAGCATTGGTACTAGCTACATTAATGGCATTCCTGCCCCCATCATCTGCACCACAAATACTCATGGTCAATCTTCCTGATGAATCCTTATTCGTCATCTCCACAGAATATCCTTGTTATGGGGGCATTCTCCTGTATTTGCACACCCAAAATTTCGAGGCTCACTTGAGCCGCGAAGACAGATGGCGCATCCGACACCAAGTCGCTTTCCATATCCTGATTGGAGATGTTTTGTACCATCGAGGTGTCGATACCATACTACGTCGTTTCCTCACCCATGACGAGGGTGAACAAGTCCTCACTGACTATCATAGTGGAGCCTGCGGTGGTCTTAGAGGAGGAAGTCAGTATGTCGACTTGAGAGATAACCGACTGTTGGCAGCCAGCAACAACCTCTTCATTTCTTGATAAAATGAAGAGAGATCAGCTCTTATATGATTTTATCAAATTAAAATTATAAAAGAGCACCTTCAGAATCTTTGATTCTGAAGGTGTTCTCAATCAAAAAAGAAATGATTTAATGATCTCAGGGCTAAAAGAAATTTGAAATAAAACTTGGCTTTTAATTGTCAGATAAGTTTCATACATTCTGATTATATTATTGAAATCATCATAAGTGAATTTATGTGACTTAAAGATTTATGCCAAGAGAAATTTCATAAAACACATTATATGTCAAGTAGGGTATTATTAGTCTTTAGACTAAGAGAATTTCAAGATTAACCTTATATAAAACCCTATTTTGAACGTTGTAAATATCATAGTTAATGACTAGATGTTGTTTGTATATGAAAATTTTACATATGATATATACCCTATATGATGGTCTAAATTGTCGATAGGATGTTTAAAGGTTTTTTTTATCTTAGTGTTGTACATATATATAGCTTTGTTCATATACATAGGATAAACATTAAGTTAGCCATTTGATTAATACATCGTTTAAACATTAAAATGCGATTTGTTAAATTTCATACCACGATGTGACTTAATAAATAAGGGTAATTACGTGGAGTTATTGACTATGCAACAAGCCAAGTGTCAGACTGGTAAATAATGAAACCTTGTGGATCGATGAGTTGGTATAAACGTGGTATCCCCATTTGATAAAGCCGACACTTGTATATACTGATTAACGTCGATTTGACAGTGTTAAATGCTCTAGTT
>LPNX011187099.1:5601-35088 GCA_001517045.1 Pseudotsuga menziesii | reverse complement strand
CAAAGTCTTAAGAAAATGGCGCAGTCAGTTAGAAATTTCACTAACCCTGACAATAGTTTGTGTCATCATGGGTTAATCAAAATTCTCTTGCAATTTCAAGTAGCTGCTAGAGGTGTGTCATGGGATAAATTCTTAGCTGACTGTAATTTGGGGCCGACTCAATACTGGCCTAATTCTGCTCCACGAATTCGTCGAAGACGAAAAGACATAAATTCTGAAGATAATAGTCCAGATATTAAGGAGGCATAGAATGTTAGTACGCCCGTAGATAATGAGGATAATGGATGTACTGATAGGGTTTCAATCCCTTGTGATTCTAGAGAAGGGTTGGATAAACACGAACCCAAAGAAAATAACGATAACCCTGTCAAATTAAAAGAGGGATTAGTTGAAGATGAAAACAACAAATCTACTGAATATGATGAACAATCTATGAATATGCTGAACCATTTGGCTCAGGTTTGTTTCGACAGGGAAGGGTTAGGTTATGAGAACCTATCGTTTTCACGTAGAATTACTAGGAGCATGCATAATCTATACGCAACTCCTGGGTATAAGCCCGATCCACAGGTTTCAAAATGCACGGCCACTGAACCAACAATTGTGGATATTGAGGATGATATCCTAATGTCTACCCCTAACACGATGGATATAGGGAATTCTACGACTGAGCAAAGGAATGATGTGCAATCGGGCGAGGTTGAAGGTAATCAACCAGAATTAAATATGAACACTGTAGATGATGAACCATTGTACAATCGACCTCCTGACAATCCTCGCTCTCCTTGTGTACATGAAGAAGATGAAACCCTGCAACAGGCGTTAGGAAATGAGCATCAAGATAAAATCGCAGAATTTAAAGGAATACTTAAACAATGTCTGTCTAGTACAGCGTTACTGGAAGAAGAAAATAAAAATTTCAGAAAAGAATTGTTAGACTGGATCGATAGATGGAAGAAGGCAAATATAAAAAAGAATCAATACAAGAAATCCAAGAAATCAATATTAAATACTAATCAGTTGTTACTGGAGAAAATTGAAAAGCAAAATGTTAAAATCATAAAGCTGAAGGCTAAACTGGCCGAAGCTAGAAGAGTAGTCTCTCTTCATAATTAAGTTCTGTTCTTCTCTCTTACAGCGCAGCATATCAGGTAAAGTTAATTCGATTTTACATGCCTGTAAAATCGGAGATTTTACAGGCATGTATTTATAATTTTTAATGTTTCAGTTAACTATGTTAAACTCGTTTTAATACGCTGTGTTTAATGCAGGGAATCTCATTATCAAGTTTTCTTCCAGAAGCGCAGGACGTGGCTATACAATGGCATGTGGATGTGGCTGATTCATACCAAAGGGAATTTTATCAATAATCAGGCAGTTTTATGTGATACTTTGACTCAGGCTAGTCGATTTTATTTTTAGTAATAGGTGTAAATAGATGCCTTTTTGGTTAGCTGTTCCTATAATGTGGCAAACAGTTTTTACTGCAAAACCGATTGTTAGTAGTATTTAAGTGATGAGTTTTGAAGAACTCAGGATGGATGGAGTGTGAAAGAAACTTATTTGAAATATATGTTATTACTAGTCTTTCATCATATTTGAAGCTGAAGCTATTATATGAGTAATACTGGACATCTGCAAATGATACTGTGACTGGTATTTCATTTTTGGATTTTATATACTTATATTTCAATCTGTTCTCTTTTTGTTTATGTATAAACTCTGTGTGCTGTGACACATTGATGTTTCAAAATTTGTTACACTTTGTCATCTCAAGTTAGTTTCTTTTGGATAAATGTTTCATTATGATTATGTTTATTAGTGTGTTCACTATAAACATTAGTGGTAGTGAGATGCTTTTCTGTTTGTTTAAATTTTCATTTGTATGTTAACAGTGAATTTTAAATAAACATTATTTCTAATTCAAATGACTGTCTTGATAATTAATGATTGATCACTCTTTAGGAATTGAAAGTTGACTGTGTGTCTATTAGTTAAGTTTCATTTCTACTTAACAGAGTAACTTTTGTTATGATTTAAATATGTCTGTTTAGATCACACTTTAGTGTTCTGTTATTGATTAATAATTAATATAGTTTCAAACTTGCTCTCAGCTGAGATAGGATTAATTAGGATAGATAGATTAGTTAGTTTTAAATTTATTTTATTATTTTATAAATTAGCATTGTTAAATCATTCTATATACTTTAAGTAAGTTTTCATATTTAGAAAACTTCCCAAAACAATCGAGTCTTTCCTTAAGAAAGCAAACTTAGGACATTTTTAGGTATTAAGGTAGAATAGGATTAGATTAGGTTAGATTTTGCTGGTTTTAAGTTCTCCTTAAGAGATAAACTAGCTGGTAGCAGGACCACAACCTGCGAGGTTTTGTTAAACCAAACATACCGGACGCTGCTTTAAGCTGATTGTGTGGACAAAACCTCCTTATTGACTCTGATTCATAAAATCAGGCCAACACCGACTTATTCTATCATCTGACTAAGTCAGTCAGCCGACTAATTAGAGATTAGGTCGGCCACCTAAGGTCGTTTCGGTTGAGTGAACCGAAAGGTAGTTATTTTGTAACTGTTTGTAAATCGTATATCTTAGGTTGTTGAGCCAGATGAGAACTCAGTTCAGTTCTCTATATTGTATGGACCCTATCATGATAATATAATCTGTTATTCTATCTACTTATTCTTTTCTCTTGTCTTTGTTATGTATGTATGTTTTAGTATGTATTATTGGTAACCTTATGTGATCTGTGAGATTACAACATTGGTTCCGTTGTCGGTAGTACATGTCTAAGATGTATGCAAGCAGATGATATCAGAACAGGAGATTAAGGACTGGTGGGAGCGTAAAGCAGCAAATTATTTGTAGAATTATGCACGAAGAAACAAATTGATGACCACATAAGCAAAAGAAAGATTCTTTATGAGAAGTTTGTAGAATCAGTGCCCCAACTTCTAAAGAAACTCCTGGATGAAAAATCCAAAAGGGGCTAAAGATCAATAGTTACTAGAAAAACCGATTCACGGGGGAAGAACAAACTTGTCGGAGTGGTTTGAAAAAATCACCGACAAATTCTGTGAGGAGCAAGCAGTAGAAGACAGAACTTCGGTGGAAACCGTCAAGAAGAAATTCTACATAGACCTCACCGAGCAATTTTTCTGATCCTCATCGATCTTTATGTTTAAATTCCTGATCGAGAAGGGAGTGGGCCATATTGTCAAACCCTGTCCATCACTTCGCACACTGCCATTAAACCCTAATTGGGTGGAAAAGAAAAAGATGTGGGGAAAAATCATTGCAGAAAGGGAGTGGGAATACTTCCAAAGCAAGTAGACAAAACTATCCAGTATTTCTAAAGCATCAGCTAGGCTATGGGGGGGTAGCTGGTCATATTTCGGAATAAAGTGGAGTGGATTCTAGTCGACTAAAAGAAATACCAATCACCAGTAATGAGAAGTCAACCTAAAAAGGAAATCGAGAAGACATTGCCACACAAAGGTATGACGGACTTCCAGAAAATAGAGAGGGAAAGGAGGATACAAAGTAGGGAAGAAAGAAGAGAAAGAGCCTTAGCACTGTAGAGAGGAATGAGTACTAGGGTGACCGACGAGGAAAGAGATTCGCTAGAGTCGGGTCATGACCGACAAGAAGAAGGCGTGGAAGAAGAAGCGTCCTCTATGGAAGAAGAACTGTGGATAGAGCAGCGAGAAGCTCTCCAATTAGAAATTCCCCAGGAAGTAAAACCTCCGACAGATCCGCGTACCCAAATACAATCTAGTGTCAAAGAGGAACTCAGACTAGGAGTTGGTGACTTTGGTATATGGAGCTGACTAGACGACGAGACATACACTGGTAGACATCTCATTATCCGTCAACCAAAAGAAGGAAATTGGGTTATGCTTCAAGCGATACCCTCCAACCGAAGTATCCACTTACTTTTACTGAAACATGAGGGAGCACCCCCCCTACCAAATACAGCTTTGGAGGACACAAAACATTTAGAACTGTAGACAGATAATTGCAGTTGGACATCGACAGAAGAAGTCGACACCAACCGACTACTGGTCGAAGAGGAAACGACAAAAACAACCGACAGGAACGAGAGTTCCATCGATGATAGTTCCTCAGAGAGGAATAAGCAAATAACCCCACCACCCCCACCACCACCTCCACCACCGCCACCTCCTGAAAGAAGTGACAGTGACTCCGACATGGGTCACGGGTTAGCACACATTCCCCTATATGATGGTGATGAGGACCCCAGATGACACTGGTTCATCTGTGATTCCACTGGGGAGGCTAACCAAGTTACAGATGAAGACAGGAATATGGCGTAGTTCATAAGTGCCTTGAGGAAAAGGGCATTAACTTGGTACATGACCTTTTCTGAAAGAACACCTAGAGCAACCAAAGCTGAGATAAAAGCGCAATTTCTATCATTTTTCAAAACTCCAGTTGCAAAACATCTGGCAGCAAAGAAACTAAAAACGACATCATAGAATCCAAGAGAAACTGTCTATGATTATGATAAACGATGGAAATACCTTCTTAGCCAATTGGACTATGTTATTGATGAACAGTTATTAATCCAGGGGTTTCTTGCAGGTTTATCACAGAAAATTCACCGACACATAAGTCTGGAGACATTTAATACTTATGAAGATGCGCTTACAAAATATCTCCAAGTATAAATGGATGAGAACATACCAGTATACTCCACCGATCGCAGATTAGAAGAACAACCCGAGAGCGTACAGAAGTCATTAAAATAATTAAACCTCAAAAGTTAGGATATTTGGTGCATGATGTGCTCGACGGCCAAAAATTCAAAAGACAACTGTCGACAGGACATCAGCCGATAGGACATTCGATTCATGTAGACTAAATGTTTTTGCAAAATTTTCCAAGAGCATGGAGACCACTTGACAAAAGATTTCCCATTCAACATGAAGAGTGGCAAGGAATCTTGGTGTGCAATCTGCGAAACCAAAAATCATAACATGGCTGACTGCCATCTGACCCTCAAGAACAGACAAAATTATCATGCAGTCTATCATACCAATGCAGTTGCACAAAGTAATGAACAAAACCACGCACCAAATGATCAGAACAATCAAAGATACAAAGGTCGAAGCTACAAGCACCGGTATGACAACTGACATGGAGGCTATGGAGGTCGAGGTCGATTCTCTAGGAATTGAGACAACCAACCACATCGACCCATCCAATGTTTCACATGTTATAAGGAGGGACACTGACATGCAGACTGTCCATACAAGGACATGACTGACCTCAAATTCTGTACTAATTGTGCCGTTGGGGATTAATCATTAGAGGATTTCCCTATTATGCTTGAAAAGATAAATAAAAAGAAGAATGTTAATGTCTTGTCGTGTGTGCAAAAACATGATACTATCAATACAAAGAATTTACATATCGTAACCCAACAAGGGACGAAAACTGGGAGTGATAACCCCCAAATAAGCAAGATAAAAGAGAAAAATGTTTATCCTGACCCAGTTAAAGAAAAACAAATATATTTAGAGAATTTGCACGACAAGAAAAAGCAAACGGAAATCGACATAACACAATAAAAGAATTAATACAGCTAGTATAGACAGATAACTTAGTATCTCAATTCATTTACATATTATATGAAATAAAACAAAACAACACCGAAAAACAAACAAAGAATATATGCAGTCTAAATCAAAAAGATAAAAGTGAAGCCGACCCACTTTTCGACTTGGAAATTGAAGGATACCATGTCTGACAAGTTGTACTCGATTTTGGATCACAGGTGAATATTATGACTCGACACACATGGGAATAGATAGGTAGACCTCAACTATATGAGTCAGGTGTATACCTGAAACTAACCGACCAAGGCCTAATTGAACCTATTGGGGTCTGGAAAAATGTGGACACCACAATTAAGGGAATATCAACCAAAGTCGACTTCAAAATTATTGACCCTAAGGAAGGATCTAGCTCCTTCCCAGTGTTAGTAGGTCGACCTTGGGGAATAAAGATGAAATCGTTGATATCCCTTGATAAAGAGAGAATAAAATTAAAAGGAAACGGACAAAAGGTCATTGTACCTATTCATCCATCCCAAGGAGAACCTTGGACAGAACCTATCAATGAAGAAGTTGATATCTGACAACTTTATCAGATACAAAATAATGCAGATTATACAAAACCTAATATCTATGGAGAACTTCATTTGGGTAACCAAGACTTAGTAGGATATAATTCAGATGCAGAATTATATGATTGGGAAGTCAAGAACTACGAAACACAAGAAAGAGGGTGCTGGACTATCCAAAAAGTATAGAAAAATCCCACCCGACAGTGCTTCATAGTGTCCATTGTACCAAAAATATTTGAGAAAAAAATTAGGGAATACCCTACTTTAAAACCTACAAATATAAATAATGCACAAAAAACAAGATATATGGAAAGAGAATCACCAGTCATGTACATAGAACAAGTGTCCAAAAATATTGGTGAACATGGTCGACTACAAAGTTTAGTAGAAATTTTTACAAGACAAGCTACTAGATGGTGGGATACCCATCAGACAAGACTGCAGACTTGGACAACAGCTTCGACTTACTTTGTAGAAAGGTTTGGAGGAAAGAAGTTGACCAACCAAGCTCAGATACCTATTTTCATTCAAGGACAAAATCTAGAATACCATATTAAGACATGTGAAAAAGAATGGAGAAGACTTGGGTACAAAGATGAACGTGCATGGCCGCATCTATTTCCATCAACCCTCGCTGACTTACCAAACAAATGGTATAAGATCGAGGAAGCCCGAGGTGAAACATTCCTATGGCCTAAACTCAGAGAAAATTTTATCAAATATTTCAACTTTATACCACAAAATAAGAATTTGGTCGAAAGAGCAAAGCAGATTAAAGAATTTATACAGCCAATGGAAAACAAACCCTTAAAAAACAACCGACAGACAATGAACTGTAACAATATACAAACCAGTACAATACCACAGTCGACAAGACTACAGTTAGAAAATGAAAATACAGAAGGGAAAATTTTTAGATGGAAATCAAACCATGTCGAAACGACCAAACCTATTCGCACAGTACTCAAAGTTGGAACCACCGACAAGGACTATACCGACCGAATGACTGCAACCGACTTCCCTGCCACATTCTCACAGTTTAAAGAAGGAATTCGACCAATCAATGAAGCCAAAGCACCAGAATGGCTAGATGCTAAGGTCAAAACTAGAGAATTCGACATCTCAAATGAGGACCGACCAAAAATGGCAAAGATTGGAGACTACTAGAGTGAATAGCAGACAATAGAAATAGTGAACCTCTTAAAAGAGTTCCAGGATGTATTTGCTTGAGATTATACAGATCTCAAAGATTTATTCCATGAAATGGGTGAAATGAAAATTGACACTAAACCTGATGTTCGACCTGTGAAGAAAAGGCCATATAAGCTAGCTCATAAAAAAAAAGAGATAGTAAAAAAAGGGATTGATAGCATGCTTGCAGCAGGCATCATCTACCCTATTGACCAATCAGAATGGGCAAGTCCAATGGTTTTTCAACCTAAGAAACATGATCCGACCAAATTAAGAATTTGTGTCGACTTCGAGGAGCTAAATAAAGTGACACTAACAGACCCATTTCCAACTCCTTATGCAGATGAAATCTTAAATGAAGTTGCAGGACATGAATGCTACTCATTTACAAATGGCTTCTCAGGTTATAACCAAGTGCCAATAGATAAAGAAGATCAGAAAAAGACAACATTTGTATGTGAATTTGGCTCATTTGCTTACAAGTTTATGCATTTTGGATTAAAGAATGTAGCTGCAATATTCTCTAGAATTGTGGTCAAAACATTCCAAGAATATATTTACAAAACCATGGCAGTATACTTTGATGATTGGACAATATACTCCATACTAAAATATCATTGCAAGTGGATAAGGCTTATGTTGGAAAGATGTCGACAAATCTAGTTAGCTTTGAACATCAAGAAGTGCATATTTGTGACCCCCATAGGGATATTGTTAGGACACATTGTCTGTAAGGAAGGTATTAAGGTAGATTTTGCAAAAATAAAAATTATCCTCAACCTAAAACCACCAGTGAACTCAAAACAAGTCAAAGTGTTACTATGTCATATAGGCTATTATAGAAAATTCATAAGATACTACTCAGATATGACCTATGCACTAGAAGAACTATTAAGGGAAGATAAAGAGTTCGACTGGACAGAAGAGTGCCATATATCATTTGAAAAACTAAAAATAAAACTAGTCAAAGCACCAATCCTAAGGTTTTCAAACTGGTTGACTAAATTCCATGTCCACATCGACGCATCAGGCCTAGCAATAGGAGCAATCCTAACTCAACCAGGAAATGATGGAATGGATTATCCTATAGTTTACAGTAGCAGAAAATTAAACAAAGCTGAGAGAAACTATTCAAAAATAGAAAGAGAAGCATTAGGAATGGTCTTCACACTACAAAAATATCAACATTATCTCCTAGCTAACCCATTTATATTCTACACTGACCATCAGGCACTTAAGTACCTCGTCAATAAACCACTACACCATGGAATAATTTGCATATGGCTACTTCTATTCCAAGAATTCGAATTCGAAGTCGTTGTTAGGCCAGGTAAGTTAAATGTTGGTCCCGACCATTTATCTCGAATCAACACTGGAGAGGAATCGACAGGAGTCGAAGACAACTTACCAGATGCACATCTATTTCGAATAGAAGCAGTCCCGACAGAGTTAGAGGAAATAGCTCAGTTTTTAGAAGATGGTCAAGAACCAGAATGCATGAGTACCAAAAAGAAACAGATCTTAGCCATGAAAGCTACACCTTATAGCCTCATAAATGGATTCCTATACAAAATGGGTTTAGATGACATCCTTAGAAGGTGTGTACTGGAACATGAAAGAGACAACATTATGCATGAAGCACATTATGGACCTGTAGGAGGACATTTCCAAGTAGACACAACTGCAAAGAAAATCCAACAATCAGGGTTATGGTGGCCGACACTTCACAAAGATTGCAAAAATTTTGTAAGCAAATGTGACAGATGTCAACGACTAGGTCGACCCATGCCTAGCACATAAATGCCTTTGATATCAGTAAACCTAAGTTTTACATTTGAAATTTGGGCCATAGACTTCATAGGACCATTTCCTATACCAGCAAAAAGAACAGGTGCAAGGTACATAATAACTGCAGTCGAATATGTGACCAAATGGGCAGAGGCAGAACCAGTCAACACATGTTTCAGTGAGGTAGCCACAAAATTTATATATGAAAATATCATTACTCGATTCAGATATCCACTAACCCTAATCAACGACCAGGGAACACACTTTATTAATAGGACTATCAAAACCCTAACCAACCAGTTCCAAATCGACCATCATCGGAGTATATCATACTATCCTCAGTCGAATGGAGCAATTGAAGCATTTAACAAAACATTAACAAAAGGTTTAACAAAAATATGTAATGCTAATAAGGACAACTAGGATGAGAAGATACCTATAGTACTATGGGAATATAGAACAGCATACAAATTATCAACTGACCAAAACCCCTTTCGACTAGTTTATGGACAAGAAGCAGTAGTTCCACTACACTTCCAACAACAGACACCCATTATTGCAGAGATTTTACATGTCAATGTCGAACAAGGAAGAAAGGACCAACTATTACAACTGAGTAAACTTGAAGAACACCAACCAATCGCGATACAACATCAAGAAATCCAGAAACAACAACAAAAAGCATGGCACAACAGAAACGTCAAGAACAAAAAATTGTCGGTAGGAGGCCTTACTTTACTATACAATAGTCGAGTAAAAGGAAAACCTAAAAAGTTACATACATAATGGATGGGACCCTATGTTGTTGAGGAGATACATACCAACGGATCAGTCCGACTAAGGACATTACAAGGCGTAGTATTTCAGAAACTCGTTAATGGAGCCTGACTAAAACACTACAGAAACTAAAACATATCTAAAAAAGAAAAAAGAAAAAAAAACATAACGACTATAACCATTAAACAAAAGCTATAAAAATATAAAAATCCAAAAAAAAAATAGTACCATTGTATGCAGAAAACTATGACAGGAAATCACCCCTTCGACAACCGACATCATGCCCATCGACATAACACCATCGACCATTTTCATAACTGACATCGATCGATGACCTCGATAGTCCCATTGTGCATTCATGACCTCGAGCATCGAAACCAATTCACCATTAATGCACACTCAAGTGTTCCAGCTGGAACATCACGTCTGCCATTAATACACCTATCGACGAGAACATCCAACACGTCCCCTATAAATACTGAACCAATGAAGGATCATTCACCACAATTCAAATAGAGAGAGCATCAGAGCAACCAGATGACTGAAAATAAAAAGCACCTTAGTGAAATCAACCACCAAACCGACAATATGGCACCAAAATAGACCAGAGCCTCAGCCAAAGCCAAGGAATTACAGACTAAAGAAACACCATTAGTCAGGAGACTAAAGAACATCAATAATGCTAAGGTGCAAGAGGGGTCATGGAAAAAAATATGGGCCGAGATAAAAGAGTGGGCTTACGTCCACAAGAAGCCTACTCCAACTGCAAAGAAAATACAACATAGTTCCATTGTAAATTATGCCAACGCACCTCTCATGGCCAGCTTCAGTGGCACAAAAGAAACAGCAGTCAAATTTGTCATAAGCCAGTACCACAACGGTTGGTTTTACTTTGACTGACCGGTCGACATCTCTGGGGAAGTCATTTCCCAATTAACAGGGCTATCAAACAAAGGAGACCCAGTACCAGTCAGTATAAAAGAAGGACTAGTCAAAGAATTAACAAGGTCGGCATCGAGCAAAAAAATGAAAGGAATAATGATTGGTCACATAACACATCGAATGCCACATATTGTGAACAAAATCATAGCTATTACACTCACAATGGCAAGTCGAGGAAGCGACCTCAAACTAGATATGTTAGAAGCAGTCGACACCATTGCAACTAATGGAAAGATATATAGATGGGCTGAATATGTCATTGACATGATTAAAACCATCTGTGAGAAATGCCAAGAGATGGGAGGAATTATCGGGTTCCCATCCCTTATCTTATGGATAGTAATGTACTCTATTTTCCCTGAAGGAGACAAAAAATTTCAGGAGCCGAAAAAATTCCATATGTGGAGATTCAAACCCTTCTCCCAGAAAGGAACAATGAAGGAACTTGCAAACAGAAAAGTGTTGTTGGAAAACTGACTCCAGCAGGTAAAAGTCCGTACAACCAGATGGAGGGTGCCTTAGAACATCCGATGAAGTCTGCCTAAAAAGGCCCACATTCAGCTAGAGCTCGAACATACTGCAGTATGGTACATGCAGGGTGCCAAACCAAATGCAAAGGCCCTCGACTATTATCCGTCAGTCAAACAAATCTTTTGGGAACTATCTTGACAAGAAGGAGCAAAGATAAGAATTCCAGCAAAAGAAAAGGAAACATACTTCTCGATAGAGGAACCGTTGACAGATGAAGAGAAGGAGGAGGATTACGAGCTCAACCTATACATCAGTACCTTTATGTCAGAGGAGATACCAGTCGAAACCACTGGTCGACTACAAATCATAATCAAACCTCCGACAGCACAGAGAGAAGAAACACATGTAGAAGAAACACAAGCAGAACAGCAGGTAACTAATCCAGCTGAAGAAAATCTCATCCCGACTCATACACCAAGGGAAGGGATAGAAACCGAAAATCCAGAGTATGTTGTCACCAAAGAGATTATCACCAAATTGTCGAAGGAGACAGCAACTGCAAGAAAAAGGAAAAGAACACAGCCACAAGGGTAAGGTAAGCACAAGCTTATCATTCCAGAGTCCTCAAATGATGATGAGGAACTGGTAGCTACGGCCCTCGACATAATAGAATATGCTGTAGCAAACAAAGTGCAAGTCGAAACCCAATTCCAAATATTTGTCGAAGTAGGAGCACTACAAGGTCTACCAAAGAAGGCCAAGATCACACACACGTCAATGCCCGAAAATGTTGTAGATCTTGTGTCTACGCCTCCACCTCCATCCTCGACAAAAATCACAAAGGAGCTAATACCAAAACAGCTCTCAATAATCCCACTCGACCTATGCAAAAATGCTATGTCAGAGACTGTGAAGAAGAAGTTCGACTAGGACAGAGACCTCCAGGAATTCATTAAAAAATTGCCTGAGATATTCACGTCCATGCAAAAACTCTCTACCAAAGCACCTCTGTTTGAAGCTGGTGGATCTTGACAACCTGGCCAAATACTTCAGGGGCTCAAAATTTTTGCAACTGTGACTTCGACCTTCGAGAGAAATCCCGACAAAGAAGCGAAAGTTGTCGCACATCGGACCACAACTATCACTCCGACTGAACCCGAACCCCACATACCAGCCTCTGAACTGACCAGAGGAGAGGAAGAAGAAAATATCAAGGACATAAATTGAGAAATCAACCAACTATTCTCTGACTTGAACTGACCGACTCAGAACCCCTAATCCAACTAGCTGCACCAGAATCAACCCCACCGCAACCATCAGCACCAACTGCATCCACTTCTGGACCACCTACATCTAAACAACCAGAGGCAGCAGCCATCCCACCACCCCAAATAGAAATACCATCAACCATTGCTGCGTAGCAAACAGAAAATCCAGACTCGACATTTGCAGGTACATAGGTGCCGAAACAAGCAGAAGCAGAGAAGCACAAAAAGAAGAAAAAGAAGAAGGACCATCATGGATAGCCAACAATGGTCCACATAAATCTAGTTGGGTCGACCACTACAGTCAATGCAACCAAATTGAGATATCCAAATCTAGAACAACTACAGGAGGTGCTAGCAATCGAAGCAAAGACAAGGAACCAGCACAGACGTAAGGAACTAGACAACAAGGAAAAAGAACAAGTTAAGTTCCTTAACAAGTGCAGGGACCTGGTCCAGTCTGTGATACCAGGACCAATAGAGGTCAACACTGAAAAACTGCTAGAAAGAGCTTATCAGCTGTTTGAAAGTGTGGTGTCAGCGCTCCGAGCACAGATTCAGGAAACAAAAGAAGAGTAGAAAGAATAAATCGTTCGACTACTGATGGAGCAGCACACAGCCTTTTCCAAAGCCTACAAAGTGTTGCAAGATCACATGGAGGATTCTGTCATCACCGAAGAAGTACTGAGAGACTAGACTACTTACTATGGGAAAGTCTATCAGTGCACCAGGGAGACCCGATAAGAGATCCAAGTGCTTGAGAAGAGGAAAACCACTGACGAAGCACTCAGAAGCACAATTGAGGATCAAATAGTGCTTAAGACAGCTAAACTCTAGAAGTTTGAGCGGGAAGCACATCAGTGGGTGTATCAAGCCATTCCCAACTTGGAAAAATTAGACATCATCTACCCACAGATGAAATGACTCAGAGAGACAGCAGAAGAAAAGGATCAGTTTATGGGTCCCGACATGGAAATAATAGCTGGAATTTCCATTCCAGAGAAAATGTCTATCTTATCAAATCTGACTACACTCACCATCGACATACAGAAAATATTGCATAGTTGGACAAATTTCCAACACCACCTCGCAGTGACAACCCCAGCAATTGTCGAAGTCTGCGTTCAGAAAAGACCGACCATCAAACTTCACAGCCCATGAAGATCAAGAGTACAAAATAAAGACTACTTAGACAGACAAGGAAATTTTGGTACCTCCCTATTTCTTCGGGATGAAGAAACATTTTGTTTGTGGGGGAGATGTTAGAGGAGCAAGTCAGTATGTTGAATTAAACAATATCCAACTTAGTCGATCAGCCGACTAAGTCGGTCAGCCGACTAATTAGAGATTAGGTCGGCCACCTAAGGTCGTGTCGGTTGAGTGAACCGACAGGTAGTTATTTTGTAACTGTTTGTAAATCGTATATATTAGGCTGTTGAGCTAGATAAGAACTTGGTTCAATTCTCTGTATTGTATGGACCCTCTCATGCTAATATAATTTGTTATTCTATCTACTTGTTCTTGTCTCTTGTCTCTGTTATGTATGTATGTTTTAGTATGTATTATTGGTAACCTTATGTGGTCTATGAGATTACAATAGGTGGCCACCTCTCTGGTTTGGAAACTTCTCAGAAGATTCTACATGCCGACTATTTTTGTACTTCCATTTTCATTGATTGCATTGAGACGGTCAAACACTGTTGCAGCTGTCAACTCTTTGCCCCTAAATCAAGGACTTCCCCCGCACCACTACACCCCATGGTCATAGTTGGTACCTTCTACAAGTCGGCGGTCCACTTCATGACTATTAGTCCTACCTCAGTCGGTGGCCATAAATACATTATTATGGTTGTTGATTACTTCACTAAGTGGGTTGAGGCCACGCTCACATTCAATTGTAACACTAAAACGACGACGCGATTTTTATTCAACCACGTCATGTTTCACATTTTGGCGTTCCCCAACATATCGTCTCAAACTACGATAGCCATTTTGAAGACATTGTGTGGATAGAGCTATCAACCATGTTGAAGTTTGAACACCAGTACTCGTCTTCCTACTACCCCCAGGGAAACAGGCAAGTTGAAGAAGTCAACAAAATCATTAAAACCATGCTCCAATGAATGGTAGGGAATAACAAAACCAACTGGAAACACATGCTATTCTCTTCCCTATGGGCTTACTGCACATCCACAAAGACCTCCACTGGCTTTACCCCTTTCCATTTGGTACACAGTGTTGAATTGGTACTTCCCATTGAGTGTCGGATCCCTTCACTCTGCCTCACCGTAGAACTCCCTCCCAAAAATTCACCTCTAGAATAATGCCTCTGCCTTCTTGAACAAACCAATGAGAACCGTCACACAGCTCTCCAAGCCATCGAAGTATCCAAAACCCGGTCGAAGTCACATTTTGACTCCCATGTCCACCCTCTCACCTTTAGCGAAGGCAATATAGTCCTTGTTTATGACCAAGCCAACGATAAGTTGGGAAAAGGAAAGTTTGAATCCATTTGGTATGGCCCATACGGCGTTCTCCACTTCCTAGGAAAGGGGGCATACATTCTTGCTGACTCTGATGGACAACTCTTGAAGAACCCCCGCAATGGGATCTACCTTAAGATATTTTACGACTAACATCACCACAATGAGTCACCTGTAGTATAGTTTGTTCTTTTTTGTTTTACACAGTTCTTGAAATGAGTCTTACACTTTGCTTCCTTAATTTCTCCAGATGGATCCTACCTTTCATCGCTACACTTGATTTGTTGATGGAGCAAGAAGATGGTCTCCAAATCTCGCCTTGGATGCATGGGCTATCTATTCCCCGTCACATTAGTTGATCCACATTGACGGAATGTGTGTGGGCATCACAACCAACAACCAGGCTGAGTATGATGGTGTCACTGGACTCTTAGGTTCCACCCTCTAGTTGGGTATTCATCACCTGGATGTATTCTTAGACTCCTAGCTGCTTGTCTCCCATTTGAACAATCGTTGTCGAGTACACGATCCCTACCTTTTTAGAAAATTCCTGCACACTAAACAATTTTTGAATTTTTGAATCCATTACATTCACACATGTTCCCAGGAACCTTAACAGCATGGTAGATCAAATGTCTAATGACATTCTAGAATGGCATATTAATCATCGCATATAGGAAACATATAAAAATGGCATCATGCATCACCAAATAATCATGCATACATATGTAACATACATCATCTAGGCATTTTTCATCATAAAAATACTGACACATAAAAACCATAAAAGTGCATCCACATGCATCAAATATATATATATATATATATATATATATATATATATATATTGTATGTCATAATATGTCCAATACAAAATGAGAAGCTACACAAGCTTTCTCATCCAAATATACATGCCGGTACAAAATTCCCAAGTGCACCAACGCACTAGGGGTAGCTTTGCAAGCTGATAATCAGATCCAAACTCATCATCCTGCTCGTCTGACTCTATCTCCTCCTCAGACTCATCCTCGTCCTCCTCCTCCTAGGATTCATCGTCATCATCCATGGGCACATCTCCCCGCCTCGCTGCTCGTACATACTTAGCAACAACGGCAATCCTCTTCATCAGAGGAATCCACTTGCGGGGAGCATCATAACAGGTGGCAATAAGGTCATCATTTAGATGTTTCCAACCATCATCTATCACTCCATCCAATAGGCTCTGAACGTGCTGTCGAAACTTGTCCATAGTCTTTCACTCCCTCCTGTGTCCCTAGGTGAGTGGAGCCAGCCCCTCCACTATGCCCATCCGATCTTGGTACCCTGCTTGGGGGTGAGCACCAATATTTGCACATGCACACAAGGATATCATCAATCCTTGCACATCAACTAGCTACCAATAAGCTAAGTACTTTACATATGAATGTAAACACATAAAACATCATGTATACGTACCATCTGGTCCCTAGGCCTGGCCTAGAGGTCGAGGCATCTATGGGTCCCCCTGGTAATCCATCTCAGCATACGGGTAGTCCTCAATGACTACTGGGATTTGTCTCCATTGATATAGCAGCTCCTGAGTGAATAAGTGTCCCACCATGTCGCCTCCCTCACGCACCATCATCTCACGCTGCCTGCGCATTCGAGGCTCTCTAGGCCCACCATCTCACACTTCTAAGTGCGAACAAAGGGTTAGAACTCTCTCAAAGAAGAAAGAGAAAAGGAAGGAAGAAAAACAAAAATCCCCACCAACCAACTTGGCATGGTTCAACGCATGCCGAACCGCAATCAAATACATCTGGGCCCATCTAAATTATGTGCCCCCCATCACACTCTCCACCATCTAGAGCTTTCCCCCGGATACCTTGTGGTTCCCAAATAAAACCAAGATCCGCAGAACCATCGCTGCAATTACATGAGTCGAAAGACTCTCAATGTCGCACATCAAGATATATGATCCATGCACATACGCAGAAGCATAACAATGCCTCTCGTAGAGATCATCCAGAGTCTCCCCATGTGAGAGCTTTTTGTGCCATATCACTAATAACTCCCAGCATCGTGAGCCCAGTCAAGAAGTACACATCTCGCAGCGTAATCTCAAAATGCTTCCCCTTTATGATAAATCATTCCCCCTCAACATCCAAAAAACCCACCAAGGTCTCAAGTAGCAGTCACAAGTTCTTCATCAAAGGAACCTGCATGAACTTGAGCAATCCACAATGGTCCAGTTCATCTCGTACACCTGCATTTCGCAAAGCATTCCTCCGCAATTCTTTGCAATCCCACTCCCTCCATAGAGGTAAATCCATCCTACACACTAACCAAGCCCCTGTCAGGCACAACCAGAAGCAAAAATACCATCCAAGAGAAAAGTCGCTCCTGTTTTTCCAGAACCACGGGGGCTTCACTTATTGACCAATATCCTATCACGTTAGTTCATATTGTGGGTTTTAAAATTATCAAAAATTGAACCAATATATTGCAGGTATTGGGGGGGTGAGGGGTTTAAGGTGGGGGTGGGTAGGGTGGTTTATATGGATTGAGGTATAAAAAGGGGTGGGGAGGAGGTTTTAAGTATTGGGAGGGGGTTTCAACAAAAAGAATTTGGGGCAATATCTCTGGAAATTAAGGTATTCTTTAATATCCCACGATCGCATGTGCTATGAGAGAGGTTCACTGAGTGAAGTCCCCGTGTCGAGAACCAGTGATCAAGTCGCTCCTTTTGGCCAAACAGGTGCGACTAAGTCACACATTCAGGACAAATAGATGTGAGCTCAAGTCGCGCCTTTCTCCCCAACAAAATCAACTGGGTCGCTTCTATACGGTCAGGATGAGCGACCTAGTCATGGGTTTGGCCTCGAAAGGTGCGACCCAGCTCGGATAAGCCCTTTCAGGATAGCCTAGGCCCCTGGGTGAGCAAACCAAATAAACAAACCACTAAAAGAAACAATTTTTGCATATACTCTTACCTGCAATTCACGGAACAAAAAGTCACCAGTCGAAACGGAAGAAATCAGTGAAACAAGTCTGGGGTCCTCCACTCTAACTCAACATTGAATAGTAACAATGACCCTTGTCATGTGCCCCCTCTATTTATAGGCCTCATTAGGTCTATTTTTCTTCCGAGCACTGCAAAGCTATCCAGAGTCTGTTTGGGACGTCATTCACATCATTGGTTTGAGTTTTTTTCCCTCTATCTTTTGATGAGACCCTCATCTCATGTTTAATCCATAATTTCTTGGATCATTTCCTAGAATTCATCCGATTTAAATTCCTCCATAGGAGTGTTCCTCTGTCTATATTGGCATGTTCATGAGCCATCCGCTCCATCCATACCACACAGATGGCCACTTTGGACCATCGTCCATCGTCCCACAAGGAGGCACCATTAATGTCCCCTTTCTTGGTTGACCATTACGTAGTTTTTGTTAAGCTTTTTTCGGACTCCTAAACAAATGAAAATATCGTTGAGTGCACTTGCTTCCTTTCCCGCTCGTTAAATTATCGAAAAGGACATCTACATAGCCTCATTTATCTCCTTTTGTGGACTATGTATACTACCATAAGAAAAGGACCACCTCGGAACACTCAAGCCAGGAAGGTTTCCCTTTGGCTCCTTTTACGCTTTCTTGGGCATTGGGACCAAACTATACAAAAAATCTCACCATGGGTTTTCTTTAAGCTCTTTTCCAGCCTTCTCATCAAGAAAAGATTGCCGAGAAAACTTGGTGTCGTTCATCCTCATAAAATTATTTGAATGACCGTCCAATTAGTATAGGTTTAACCTTTTTCGACCTAATTGGAATACCAATGGTAAAGAAGTCTCCCATCCCCTAAAAAAGGTGGGAAAGCTCTCTTATGTACACTTTTATCCTTTTTCAGACACAGGAGACTATCAACGAAAAATATACCCCACTAGAGTCTTCTTCATGCTTTCATACTCTCTAAAATTGAAAGCATCGTAGAGCATTTACTTTCTCGAGCTCGCTTAAAATCCATGAGATCGTGCCATAATGGTGTCTTTAGGAACCACCCCACATATTACAGTTCGGCAGCATTCGCCCATTGGGCTGCTTTTGTTCAGATTATTCTGCGATGAGACTTCCTTGGATCCCCTGGATATCAAAATTCTAAGCTACCTCCCCACAAGTATTCCCCATCTGCTGTTACATTCCCAGTATCACAGCTATGATCCCTCTCCCATGAGTCCATTTCATTTGCTGTCAGGTAAGCCTTGTCGTCATTACTATGAACAAAGGAAGTTTGAGTCTCCCATGATTCCCTACCCCTTTTCCCCCCAACTCCATCTTTCAGTCCCCAGATTGTCCCACATCTTTGAGTATCCACCGCGTGCACCTAATCAAAGAAAAATTATTTCCTTGGTCAGTCGTAGGTCTCCCTCTGTCGACGACAACACATCTATTCCAAAGGATAGACACAGAGGTCCTTGTATCTTGGTTTCATTAACCTTATAGTTGAGTTCCTTAGGCCACCTGATAGGAGTCATTAGTGCCTCTCAGGATGGTTGTATTTCACATGCTCGAATTCAGCTACATCGTCACACCATTGAGGTTCGTATCTCACATGATCGACTTCAGCTACTTAGAATCCCCCTCGATATTATCCATGATACTGGGAGTCTCTATGAGACATTGTTTAAAATAATGTGTAAGTATACTTTGCTATAGAATCATAACTAGTATCCCAATACCTTCATTTTTACTTGATAATTATCAGTATTACTCAACTTTGCAACTAGAGTAGGTATGAAACTATTTGTTTTGTTGAAGTTGGCTTGTTAGATCTTCTTCAATCTTCTTATCCTCTTGAATTTGTGCTTTAAAACCAATGACTATATTTTCATTCTCACTTAGCTTCTCTTCTAATAATGTATTATTTTCTTGATACCTAAAAACTATAGTAGTCTAGACATGGGAAACTTTTTTACTAAACTACAAGAAAATAAATGTATTATTACCTAAATACAAACTAATAATTCATGAATTTCTTCATGTGACATGAATTGGAAAATTAAATATCCTAGAGATTGGGATTTCCATAGTTGTGGCATTAGCATATTTTTCTTCTTTCTTTATTTCCTTAAATCATCCAATGTACCCATCAATTCCCCTTCAAGACCCACTTCATAATTCTATTATTCTTATGAGGCATTGATTTTTCTCTCATTGACTTCATCATCTACTTAGAATGTTTTTGATTTTTTGTATATGACCTTTCCTTTTGATTGTCTTCATGTTTGTCAAAACATCTTTTATTTGCATAGGCACATCTACTGTCACAGGGGCTTGGTTTATCACAACAAAAATACTTACTTGATTTGGATTCCTTTACCTTTTCTTCATTTGATTCATAAGCAATGTGTTCATTTGGGTTGTCTTCCATATCCTTCGATGTTGTTTTTTCCTTCCGTATATCTTCCTTTTGATCTTTTGCACATTCCTACTTTGCTTCCTTTATGTATTTTTCTTATAGTTTCTACAAAATCTCTTTAGTTGATGTGCATTTTTCTATTTTGACTTTCACATGATCATATGGTCCATACAAGATGGTATCCATTGTCATTGCATTGTTCTTTCTTAACTCCTTCTTGGTTGCAGTTTCTGGTGGTCTTTTTGGGATGATATAACCATTCAAAATAGATTCCAAGATGCCACAAGCCTGTGATTGTAAATATAATATCATCATTATGCTCCAATACTTATAATTTGAACCATCAAACAGTGAAGCTCCATTGGGAGAGAAGAGATTTTAATATCCATCCATGTGTGCTCCAAAGATATTCCTTCTAGCTATTAAATTGTTCTGAAGGAACCGACTCTAATACCAACTGTTGGAATGTTCACCAATACTTAGAGGGGTTGTGAATCATTATTGAGCATTTTTTACCAATTTTAACCTTAATAACACCATGTAACAATAAAAATTAATACTGTCATTCATCATCATATAAAATCATACATAGTGCAAAAGAGATTTTATATGCAAACTAAACAAGAAAAAACCACAAAATGTTTTTCTTATACAATAATAAGATTAAATTCATAGGAAGCACCAACTTCCAAGATTCTCTAGCACAAACTAGAAGGAGGCTCCAACCCTGTAATTTACAGTATCCAACCTAAAGGAAGCTCCAACTCCCTAATTTACCAACACTAACTAGGAGGAACCAACCTCCTGATTTCTCTAGCACCAACTAGAAAGAGGCACCAACCCCCTTTGTGAGCACCAACTCACACTTTTCAGGCACTGACCTGAAGGAGAATTTAATCTCTTGAACTTGCCCTGTAATTCCATCTGTTATGAGTAAGAATGTCAAATTGTCACTGTCACTATCTTTACACTATCATTATCACTATCACTATCGCTGCAACTATCACTGCCACTACCATTGTCACTGCCACTTCCACTGCTTACTATCACTATCACTATCATTTTCATTGTCACTAACACTATCATTATCACTATCACTAGAAATGTCACTAACATTGTCACTATCAATAGAACTCTCACTAACACTGTCACTGTGACTGTGTCAACTTGTAGATGCCTCAAATATGTCTTCCAAATCTGTAATTAAACCTTCAACAAGATTCCCTTCAAGTCTGTAACAAGCCCTAGAAACAATCATCCATAGACTTCAATTGTTTGCTTATTCAACCCCTTAACATAATTATCATCTTCAAACTCTAGGTCGTTTCAAAAGAGGAAACATAGATCATGCCACTAACATCACTATAATCGATGATGATGATGATGATGATGGTTAACGTCCACTAAGACCAGACTTTGGTCTATCGAACCTAAAGAATCCAATTAATTAGCTTGTTTTAAGATTGTATTCCCATGCTCAAAGAGCTTGGTGAGAAGCGTCTCGATCTCACTATAATTTTAACAAGTTAAAATCCTAGGAAGGTCGGTATTGCAATAAAGATTATGAAACTAAGATCTACTGTGGTTGTACACAGGGCACTCGAAGAGGAAGTGATTTTTATCTTCAATGTTCCTATTATCACAAAGATGGAAAATCCTTTCCACCCATGGTGTTTTAGGAACAGTCCAACAACATGTTTCACTATGGAGCTCATGAGAGTTCGTTCTTATCTTGGCTATGTTATTTTTTTTCTTGGAACTGGTTAAAACAGAGAGATGCTTTTGATCTTCTAGAGTAGGGTTGATAACCTCCTTATAATATCTTAATTTTCTTTTAGCCTTTAAATCTTTCTCACACCACAGTTTCTCTTTAAAGTTAGAAGTAACAATTATTTTGATATTGTTAATATTTTGCAATGCAATATTTTCGTCGATCTCCCAGTGGTTTAACGAGGCCCTGGTATCTTTATACCAACCTCGCTTGAGCCTTAGGTGGTTTTGGCTGGAATTAAAAGCTAGCTTAGGAAGTCTATGGTCTCCCATATTATTGATTTTGTGCTTGTACAACAGGAGCCTAGTCATAGCTAGGCTCTCGATAGGGGAAAGACCCACTTCTATAAGGAGAATGGGATATGGTGTATTGCTTTTAATTTTGAGGTTATACATTATAAAATGCTTCTGGATTTGCTCAATCTTTCTCCAAGATTCTCTAGAGATGTTGCAACCCCAAACCTCACATCCATACAAGATAACAAGAGTGACTAAAGTTTCAAAGAGGAGCTTCTTTTTATCCCACATCACAAGGTCTGCTGCTTTACGGTTAGTTTCAAAACCAAAGTAAGCTTTCCACCCTCCATTAATCCTTTTCTCAATGCTATGGTTTTAGTTGAGGTTGTGATGAATATCAATTCCTAGGTATTTGTAATAAGACACTTCCTCCAAGTTGTTATTGTCGTACACAAAATTAGCGTAAGTGTCATTCTTGGATTTGATAATCATAACTTTTGTTTTGTTAGTGTTGACAATCATATCCATGGTAGAACATAAATCTTTGAGAAGTCATAGTTGCTTATCAAGATTAGATGGGCACCTTGCCATAAGAACAATATCATCAGCATAGAGAAGAAGGATGATGACTATTCCAGCTAAGAACGCGCCAACACAACCTGCTTCTATAGATATAACATCACCATAATATATCATAATAATCTATAGAAATAACATCAACATAATCTATTCCAAGATCATCATCATAATCTATGCCAAGATCATCACTATAATCTATTTCAACATCACCATGATATATGCCAAAATCATCACTATAACTTATGCCAATAGTACCATGATCTACCAATATCATCAAGATAATTTATGTCTATATAACCATGATCTATACAAAAATCATCAGCATAATCTATGCCAATATAATATCACTCTAAATAATAATATAAAAAAACTTAATCAAGATATGCCAATCACGATGGAAAAATGCTTAGGCTAAGAACAATAATACATACCTTTATTGCAAGACAAGCCTTAATGTATAAAAGCGATATGCTTCCACAAGTGATGCCGTAATCATAAAATGGGCATACATGGGTTCACTTCTTTTTCACTTTATTCACCTTGAGAGATGCTCATAAATGAGACCATGATCATAAAAAAAAAAGTGTGCCCCAAAAATTCTTCACTTGAACTTTGCTTTAACTCTTCTTCAAAACACCACGAACTTTTCTTTAACCTCCGCGCGAACTTTTCTTCTTGTCCCACTTTAAACTTGTGCACGAGATATAATAAATAGGATAGATTAAATTGAATGATTTAAAAGTGAAACAATCGAACTTGAATTTATATAATTCCATTCATTCACCTTTATACAAGGCCGTCACGTCATATTTAAAAATGATATAAATTTAAGTTCTAACCTTTACCATGTTGAAAGGAGCGTTATGGCATATAAAAGATTAAAAATCCAGCGTTGAATGCGGTTCCTTTAATTCTTATTATTCCAACATGTCATATAATAATAATATATTATTATATTAAAATTTCATATGAAAAATCTTGAGAGGAATGTTAAAAGGGGCGGACCTAACATTTAAAAGGTTGACATAATTAAATAATATTTAAAATAATATAATATAATATTTAAAGGTGATCATATCATATAATATAACTTCAAATAATTAAAGTCATATTTTTTGGCTTGAATTTATGCATATTTTTAAAATTAATTGTTTTATAAAAATATTTACTTGGGACAACTTATAACTTATTGTTTTTGTCTTCAAAAAATTTAGGAGATTTTTTAAAGAGTTAAGGTCTTTATTTTAGGTTTTTATTTCTTCATCGAGGCTTTGAGACTTCTTCAAGTTTCATTTCATCATCGCCATGTGGACACATCGGCATCACTTTATGGGTATTTCAATGGTTTTAGGGGCTTGTTTCATTTGTGTACCACTTAAATCGCCATGTGGACACATCGGCATCACTTTATGGGTATTTCAATGGTTTTAGGGGCTTGTTTCATTTGTGTACCACTTAAAGTGGCCATGTGGAAATAGTCACATGCTATCTTATCTCGTGAGGTCTATGCTTAATAGCTACGTCGTAAGGGGACCACTTTGGAGTTATACGTCTATGTCAAGGCTCCTTCAAAGCTCTTCAAGACTTCAAACAATCTTCCTTTATTACTATGATATCATCATTTTCGCATCAAGATTACCATTTCCATAATATCATCATCATTATCATTGCCACATCATCATTACCATTGCCACATTATCATCATCATTATCATTGTCATTTTGACAGCAATGACAATGTTACTCAACAATCTCATGAGATCATATGTAATATCATTTACACAAATCTCTTGACCTTGTTGACATCAATGACAACTTTACACAACAAGCACATGTACTTCACAAAAATATGTGTTTAGTGTTTTTTGAGTTGGAAAAGGCTGCAAATGATCATGATGAAGGATATTTGGACATTAGAGATATTGAGGTATCAAATAATGTTATAACAACTATATTTGTATACGGCACATTTACACCATCCTTCGAAAAGAACCCCATCCCATGTAAACTAAATAGAGAAATTGGATATTTTCTCCCATGGACACAAAAATTGGTATCCAACTCAGTAAGTGGGTTTGGTTCCAAGCTTTTTACATAATGTATGTATCATTTAATGTGAATGTGGGGGTGATGCGGGGTGGGGTTTCCCAAGGGAGGCCAACTAGAGTTTCCATGTACGGTCAATACAAAGATATTGGAGATGTTAGCTAGTGAGGATTATCACACCCTAGATCTTGTGCAATATTTCTTGACATAATTGGACTGGCAAGAATGTGTGAACATCCTATTTAGCCAAGTTGATCCACTAGATATTAGAGGTAATTTTAGCATTATGTTTTGATTAATATACTTGCATTTTTTCTTAATTACCTTATTTAGTGCACATGTAATTTATTTTAACATTTTCTTTCAATTGACTAATTATTTGTAAATTGGTTAATTATCGTTTTCTATTATTTTGCAGATATTGGCATGTATGTTAGGAAGTTTCCTCCCTATCTATATGAGGAGGTTGATGATCCACCTCAAATACAAACACCCATCCTATGACATAGGATAGATCATATGTTTTATTAGGAGATCATAGATTAGATATCTCTAGTGATGGCTCACCATAAAATGGTCCATGTACAAGCTTGCACAATCATATGGGAACCTAATATTGCAATGATATGATCAAACGAACCTTCAAAAATATATGATGTTATTGATGCATTATGTTATTGGTATGATCAACCTACTCGTTAGGTTGAATGATCACCATTGGCATTATCCTTATTCTTTTTATTAATTTAATGAGGATCATGATCCTCCACTGTCTCCTCCTCCATGAAATTAACAACCACACTCTCCTCCTTCATGAGAAAATCGATCATTATATCCTCCTCCATGAGTCAAATAACTTGCATCCCCTACTCCACTAATTGACCAGCCACCACCACCTTCTCCATGAGTCGTCAACCACCATCTCATTTTCCACTAGTTGACCAACCAATTCCCTATCCTCCATGAGTTGACTGACCACCATCTCCTCCTCCTCAAGTTCATTGATCACAATATCCTCCTCCACAATCTTACAAACAAATATCTCCTCTTATATTTGATGATAGACCATCACCTCCTCCTTCATAATATTATCAATCACTATCTCCTCCTCAAACATTTCATCAACCACCATCTCCTCTTCCAGTAGCCAATTGACAAGTTGTAACACTCACTACACTCACTAATGCTATAGAATATATGGTCACAACAAGTGATATACTTTCTAGTGTAGAGATATCCCAACCATTACATTCTACAATTTTATCTAGTTGTGATACTTATGCCTCTAGCCCAAACTGTGGAAATACTGTTTCCTTTAGATTTGATGGCGAGCCTAGATTATAGTAGTTATTGATCACATGTATATATTTGATTGTTACAATGTATATTTGACATATATATTGATTTTTTTATTATCCTTCATATATATTGTGTATTTTTATATTAAATTGATGTTGATGTTTCCTTATTTAAAAATATATATTGTGTGTATGTTAATGGTCTATGTTATTAATGAATTCATTGCTTTTAAATTAAATTTGAGATGTATCACTTATTTAGTTCATAGATTCCATATTTGGCATATTTGAGATGTATATCTAATGTGTATATTGAATTTCATATTATCGTTAATGTACATTATGTATTTTCATATCTTGTTGATGTTTTTTTTAACAGAAATTGAGCAAAATATATTAAGAAAAAAAGGTTGTGCACAACCATTCATTACAAAAACAGAGAAACCTGAGTTCCATGAAGGTATGAAAAGAGAAGAAGGAAAAAACAACTATGTCAAAAAATAGTTTCCTGAAATTCCTAGTATGCTCCCTGATAGTAACCATAACATGGGAAGGGTATATTTTAACAAATTGACGGTTCAATAGGATACAAAAAAAACATTCAGAGGTTAACTAGAAAGGAAAACTCTACATCTTCTTGCCTCTAGGACCAAGAGCTAGCTGTGTGACAGAGACTTCTTCCATGGGAATAGCACCTTCTTCTGGGGAATCCTGGCAATGACTACATTGGAACATTTTGGACATTTTCAGCACTTCATCCTTGATCATTTCCATTGTTCCCATAAGCTCCTTCAGGTCACATTCATGGTCATCAATTATGGAATTGTGGCAGTCGATTTGGTTAGTGATGTATCGTATATCTGAATCTATCTCCCTATTCTCCTTCACGTCTACTCCAACAACCTCGAAAACCCTATGCAGATGCACCTTTAAGTGTTCCATAACAAACTTTAAACTAGTGGAATCAGCGTCCCCGTACTCCTTCTCCATTTTAGAATAATCAACCCATAGTTACCCACCTTAGACATTAATTAATTCATTTTTGTCTTATTTGCCTAGTTTCTTATATTCCACTCTATGCAAGTTGTCTTCTACATGTCATATAAGTCAAACTTGCTAAAACTGAGTCATGGAGCGCTTGGTAAACCTCCTGGAAACCATATTTAGCATGTCTGCTTTATTCCAGATCCTCCAAAGTGCATATCTGCTTTTTCTGCAAAGCTGCCTGTTTTATTTAGAAATAAGGCAAAAGGGAAAGCAAGACTAGATGTAGTTGACTTGTTTTTTGGCCACATCATCCTCCATCCTTTTCTCCTAATAAAAGCATGTACGAGTTGTCTTTCCATCCCTTATTAGCTTGCCTACTTAACTTTTCCAATTCGTGAGCCTCTAAGTGGATTTGGAAACTGCTTTATGCACCTATGGGGGATTTGACTAGATTTAGTAAGCCTACTTTTTGACTATTTCGAATGGAATCCTTATGCATTCGAATATCTCATGTAATTATATATTGCAGCAGCCTATGAATTCACAAGGTTGGATATTGTACACTTATTCAATACAGATTAGTGTTATGCTCCAATTTCAGTCTCCTTTGTTGGTAATTTTGCATGTTTGATTAGCAATTTTGTGAGTGTAATTGTTCTATCACTTGGGTTCAATTTCCACATGGTATTAGAGCCTTTGTAGATCGATTTCTCTCCTTCCATATTTCTATTGTAGGTTCGACATCTTGACTGGGAGCATATTCTACTGATTGAAGGGTACAGTTTCTGAGCTATGGATCAATCTTAGAAGATCATCTTGACTCCATTTAATTTCTTTAAATGGAAAGTTGAGATGGAGATACTGTTGAGAGAGAAAGGTCTCTACAAGGTGACTATGGAAACTGAGGCAGATCCCAATGCAGC
Source organism: Pseudotsuga menziesii (assembly GCA_001517045.1). Classification (NCBI taxonomy): domain Eukaryota; kingdom Viridiplantae; phylum Streptophyta; class Pinopsida; order Pinales; family Pinaceae; genus Pseudotsuga; species Pseudotsuga menziesii. The sequence goes on along the minus strand of LPNX011187099.1, from coordinate 6,772 downwards.
TGTAGAGAAAATAAAATGGCACAACAGGAGGGATGAGTCCTATGGTATTTTGTGTCTGAGCATTTCAAGAGACCTCCTCTTCCATCTTAATGGATTGACATCACCTAATGAAGTGTGGGAGAATCTTGTATATATTTTTTTTAAGACAGATGAGATGAGAAGACATCAAATCAAGAATGAATTGATCTCTTTGAGTCCCAGCAGCTTTGAATCCTTACAACTCTATTTTTCCAAGTTTAAAGCCCTTGTTTTGCAGCTAAAACAATGTGGAATTGAAAAGAAGGAAGAGCAACTAGTTTTGGCCATACTCTCGAAGCTTGGCCCTGACTATTCAGTGTTTTTTTCTACCTTCCATGCCACTAAGTTGACAGCTCGAGCCTGGAAGATGCCTAAGCTTGCAGAGTTCATGGAATCCCTCACACAGGAACAAGATAAATTGGTGATGATGGGCACCATCAAACCTTCCAAAGACCAATATTTGGTTGTTGGAGATTCAAGGGTGGATTCAAAAGGTAAGAAGAAAGCTAAGAAGCCACCTGAGCAAAAGAGAGACAAGAACAAGTCTCAAGAGGAGCCCCAAGGCTCCAAGAAGAACTTCCAGAAGAAGAAGACCAAAGGAGAAATGAGCAAGTGCGCATACTGTAGTAAGGGCTACCATTCTGAGAGCTCCTGTATGAAGAAGAAAATTGACATGTTGACCAACTCCTGGAGAAGAATAACATCTCCCTTCCTGATTGCTCAAAGAACAGGGAAGGAGGATCAAATTCAGAGGATAGAGAGAGAGAGAGAGTACATGCTTTGGTTGCTGACACATCAAGCTCACCTAGCTTCATCATAGACTCTAGAGCTTCTAGACATATGGTTTCGACCAAGGAGGCATTCTCCTCTCTTGACATGTTGAAAGGTCCACCAATAGTTTTGGGAGATGACTCTCTCACTGAGAGTTTGGGGAAAGGAAGGATTGATCTTGACCATGGTAAGTTCAATAATGTGTTGTATGTTCAAGGTCTTGCCTCTAACCTCTTGTCAGTGTATCAGATGACTCACACAGGGTCTCCAAAGAAGTTCATCTTCTCCCCTGATGATGTTGAGATCATAGAGATCTCGAATGGTAAAGTCATTGCAAAATATGTTGTTGATCACACTTCGAAGGTATATATGTTTTCCCATT